>CM039679.1:133333022-133631465 GCA_022537955.1 Schmidtea mediterranea
ATAATTAACCCACAATATATAATAATAAATAATCAATATAATAATATAAAAAATAATAATAATAATAATAGATGAATAAATTAATAGTAATTATTAATAGTATATAAAGTAAGATAAGTTAATGATTGTAATCACATAATCTATAGTAGTAATGATTTCGGTCAACTCAATAGTTACGATAATAACTAATGGTAATAATAACTAATAATAATAATAATAAATAATAATAATAATAATAATATATTAATATATAATAATAATAAAATTAATAAAGTATATGTAATGAATTGTTATAATATGTGATAATAATCATAATGATAGATTATATAATTTAATGTAATAATAACTGTAATTAAAAAATATTTTTGAGCTTTTTGTTTGTATGATAAATTATTACATTGTACCAAATATTTTATTAAAGTAATAAGGCATGGATTAGGTAAACTGAATGATTGATGTGAATTAGGAATGAAGATAGAGCTGGTATGATGAAGTATATAAAAAGGATGATTGAATGGTATGGAGTTTGATGAAGTTAAAATATGGAGTGAGAAGTGTTGGATGATTGGGTTTAACAAAAATAAAATAACAGACAAAATATATAAAAAGACAACTTAACAATAAAAATTAACTACGAAATATAGCAATAAAACGATAAATAGTGGGAAATAGTATTAAGAGTAAACGGATGCGGATAGAAAGACAGCGAAATATTTTTTCCCCACCAGGAAGAAAAATGAACTTCAACAACAGTAAAATAGAAATATCAAATGAAATGAAAGAGATGAATAGAGTCAATAATGATGTGTAAAATAAAGCAACGAATAACTTCATACCGAAAGTTGAGTAACGAAAAATACAAAATGAATAAATATCAAATAATATCATCATAAATAATGGCGATATAGCAAACAAAAAATCCGAAAAAAAAAGGTTAAACACTATTAGACCAAAAGAAAAATCAGAGAAACGAATAACAGTCGAATGGAATAACGTCATTAAGAATAGAAGGAAAATAAAAATTAAAGCCTATAAAATCCAAACACAGTAAAATGAAGAGCGCAAAACAGTTGATGAATGCAGAACAATGTCATAAATTGAAGTTTACGCGGAACTAGCAAATGAAGATCAAGCCATGGAAACACGTAAAAACATATGATAAATTATAAATGATAACAGAAAGAAAATAGTCGAAAAAATTAAATCTAAAACAACCGAATAATACTGATACACACACATAAGGAAGATATGGTCGTATTCAAAACTGATATTGTTAAATAGTAACGAACAGCATAAAAGTCAAAAGTAAATTACAATTGTGAAGGTACAAAGTAAAATGATAAAATAAAATACAAGACAATAAAAGTGTCAGATGAGGAATATAAAGTGACAGAGCAAAGCAGTGAAATGTAGGGGGTAATGGCAGGAATTTGCGACAAAATATCGAAGTACCCAACATAAACACAAATAACATGAATAATTGAGGAACGAGAAACAGTGAATAATATAACAAATGAATATAGAAAATAAAGAAATGGCAACACTTTATATAATGAGATGAATCAGAAGAAATGAATATCGACAAACGAAATAAAAGAAATGAATAAAGCGTTGAATCACATACAAAATAAATAGCATGAATAAATATGATTAAAACAACTAATGTGGCAATGTAAAAGAAAAACTGATGCTGAAATAGCCGAAAGCACCAACATAACTTTGGAAAATAACCGGTAATTAACTAAAGTAAGGTAAATTACATTCAGTGACAGTAGAGAACACAAAATACAAAATTAATAGATATACATCAAGAGGAGCATAAAATGAAAAACTAATAAGATATGAATAACACCAAAATGGTAAGAATGTGTCGAGAGCGTGACCAAATGCAGAGGCTAAAAAGCAAATACCAGTAATAGACCAAAAATAATAAATTAATCAATATCGAAAAAGACGTGAGTTTAAAATTACTAACTATATATTAATAAGCAAGTTGAAGAAATTGAACGGGGATAACATATTTGAATCTTTATATAACGGATATAATTAATAATATAAAAAAAAAAAAAAAAAAAAAAAATCATAAGTGAAATCGGAGAAATATTGAAAAGGAAGGAGTGAAAAGCCAACCAGTGGAACGTGACCAAATATCAAGGGTACAGAGAAATAGTAAATAAAGCCGACCTAAATAAGCAATATCACGCGATTTTAGAACAGTCAACAAAATAATTAGGCGCGGTTAAAAATGAGATTCATTAAAGTTAGAATACAATTGAATGTGCATTAGGTCAAATAATAGTATAAGTGTTTACGCCCTTGTGGTCACTTCAATACTGTCGAACAATGTGCGGAGACAATAAAAAACTTGGTTACTTGAAAAAAATACATTGACGAAAAGTATTTAGTCGAGTATTATGATTAATGAAATTGAATAATTAAAAAGTCTAGCAGTTGACCTTCCCCTGCCGCCTATATCTCTATATAATTTATAAATATGATATTTATATGTTTAAAATGGAAAAGTGACGAATTGGAGAAAGTTAAAAAAAATGAAAGTTGTCCCGATATCCAGAAAAAAGTTCAAAAAAAGGGGTAAAACTTTGGAGCTACCCTCGGTTGTCCGTCTGAAGCCAAATTTCGGAGGGGATAACCGATCACCCAGAGGAAATATTAGGCGACCTTCCGATAGGTTTGCCCAGTTGAAAAACTCTGTGGTTAAGGCTGATCCCTTACCGTTTTGCAGTAGTGGATCAATGAAGCCGTTTTTGTATTAAATTTGGGGGGGTAGGCGAAAGAATTCCCGAGGAGCAGAATGAAAAAGGCAAGAAGAGAATCGATATCCTTCCATAAGTATATCCATATGGAAGGATTATCAATATCCACGAACATTCGCACATCATTAAAACCTCATCCAAACCATCACACCCAAGTAAAATCAGCAGATAGAAGACTTTGCTGAGAGCCCAACCATACAGATTATTTATATCTATGTACATAATTCTGTATCCTCCGAAGCAGCAATGTAATGTTTGTTAAACAAATGTTAACCCACCCCGTATTCGCACCTTCGATAAATTGAAACATTTCCATGTCACTGATAAAAGTATCAAGGGTTCCGTTAATGTCATAAACGCTTAAGCCACATGAATACCCGAATGCCATAAAAGTTAGAGGTTCAAGACCATTGTAAACATCTTGCACGGAATTGTTGAAAATAGTCGCAGAGGATACTCGTTTAGTAAATTAAATATATCACGCAAAAGTCCCTAACAGTTTTGTCGTCCAGATTATTGTGCCATATAGTAAACTCATTCTTCACTTACGCCCTCCCAAATTGAGGCAAACTCATAAGTAGTTCAAGAACTTCCCCGAAAACAGCAAAATTATATGAAAAATACCTTTTACAGTCGACTATGAACCTTGAAAGACAGACGAAGTCAATGAGAAGAGAAGTTAAGCGTTTTTCACGCCTTAGCTAACGAACAATTAACAAATTGCATAACTGTAGATAAGCGAACAGCCAATTTGTTAATGTGAACAATTAATTAAATAAGATTTTTTCTGTATGGTCGGTATGAATATCTAAATTCCATGAAGGAAGCGATCGAGACATATTTTAAAATATGGTAAGTCAAATACCCTCTAAATTATGAAAGACTATAGGTAGCAACCCGATAAATCCTACACTATATTACATTTTCGGCAAGCTCGCCCCTAGATAATTTACCAGTAAAATGCAATGAATCTCTAACCGGATTTACATCGTTTTTTACATAAATAACAGGTTCGACCAAGATTAAACTGTCGACCTCACTGAAAGACATAAGGCCTATCAATTTATCTACCTTCCGAATCATAGTACGGAAATATATAATTTCAGTTGCAATTTCCTCAATTTTCTTAAGAAATCAGGAATGCAATCAAGTCCGTAAAAGTAATTATGATTTGTGTTAGTATAATTATTAATTAATAAAAGGCCTGCTGCAATACATTACTGAACTTTGATGATGTCTATCATCAGGAGGTAAAACCGATTCAAAATCGGATAAATCACAAAAGGTGGGGTGATATTTTAGAATAATTTAGGAATTCTAAATTTTTATTTTTCGGGGAGCGTGTATAGGAGTTGTGCCAAGTCTGATTTTTGGCGCATAATTCAACATGTGTATTGAATGCATTCAGATCTAACCCATTAAGGCAATGTGGACCCAACGACATCTAATTTGATATGTTACAAGTCAGGGTTTTGATGGCAATTCATTAACCAGTTGATATTGGGTCACGAGCGGTATAATGATATCTATCATTATTTTCAAGTAGTAACTAAATAAATAGGGTTCCGTCAGTGACTTTCCTTCTATGGATCAACTTAAATGAGGACTGGTGAAAGGACAAATAATTATCTGGACCTCATCAATTATAACAGTTGTGTGTACGAAAACACATTTATTGCTAATTTTTAAAGTCGAATTTCTTTTCCGAACTTTGGGAGTTTAATTAATTTCTCGGGACAATCCGTGATCTCATCGTACTCTATTCGTCTAAAAAACTCGGTATATTTAGAGCTCTTGAGGGTTTTCACAATTATATCTTTCTTAATAAATAAAAGAAAGAGTAAAGGAAGCCACTTGTCGTCATTTGTTTTTTATATTTATATATGGTCCTTTATTTTTCAATGCAGAAGGGGTTTTAATATATTTAAATGTCCAACCAAACGATTAATAGGCATAGTTGTGTTAAAATAAATGAATTTCCAATTAATATTATATAACACGCCAATCCCACGTGCCTAAATGAAGTGAATTGTCTATTTTTTCATAAGCTTATTAACCCTTCACTTAAAAGTTATCTGAAAATGTCTCCGCATTATTTGAAAAATAATTGTCACGGATCTCGCCATCATTTTTCAAAATTTAATTATATCCGCGATGAATTTTAACGCTCCCATTTTATTTTATCTCAAAAAATTAATTTAATTACTGATTCGCTTAGTTAAAGTTTCTGTAATTTAGTTGCGCGTTAGATATATCAAAACGAAGTTTTGATAAGCGCCATTTAACATTTACTGAAATGTTCGCTCATTCTCTAAATACAAACTCCGAAATTGTATAGATATATTTTCATTATTTATATGTAGTATATAATTTTCATTAATTATAATAGTATGTTATATCAATTTTCATTATTTATATATTTTTCATTATTTATAATAGGTATTACTAATTTATAATATTTTCATTATTTAAGTATTTTCATTTAATTTATAATAGTATTTATTTATAATATTTTCAATTATTACATAATATTATAGTCATATCTCACTGATTTTCGATGACTTTCCTTTTTTAATTATTTTATTTGGGTATTAATTTTAATAGGTGCAGCAGTCTTTAATTCTTTTATTTGATGTTTTTTTATTTTGTAGTATATTCAAAATATCGACGTTATTTTTATTAATTTCTTAAACATATTTAATTTTACTCGACTTGAAAGAATTAAATGAACCCATTTTCCTAATACAAAATTCTTTAATATTTAATGTTCTGGCTGTTTTGATATGCGCAGATAAAAAGTGATGCCATTAAATCTATGGCGCGTAATATTTTTTCAATTTCTTCATGGCAACTTTCAATTTTTAATGTTCAATGATGAAGATGCAATATCTTAGGATAAAAAGTGCCTAATAAAATATTAAATTAAAACCTATATAATAACTATGATAAAATATCTATAATTCTACAAATAACCTAATAACCAATAATATTTGCATGCTTCACGTGCAAACTATTTAATAATTCTAATATATAAAAACCTTTAATACAATAATATTGCATCTCACTGCAAATATTAAAATAATTCTTATAAATAAAACCTTAAATACATAATTTGCATGCTCCCACTGCAAACTATTAAATAAAATATTATTAAAAAATTCCTATATAATTCCCATATATTAATTCAATTACGTTAAGATCTGATAATAAAGCCCTATATAATTCAAAAACTATTTGTTTTCAACTATAATTTGTTTATAATTATTATGTTAACTAATATGTTCAGTAATAATATTTTTTAAAATATATTATAAATTAATTGATATTGAAGTATTATTAAAATATCTTTAAATTTCATCAATTTAAAATATATTTATCATAAACTTTTGAAATATAGATTCTATTTATAAATTTATTATAAATTATTATAAATTATTGATATTTGTGTAATATTTTAATAATACTTCAAAATATCATTAAACTTAATTTCGATAAATAAAAATAAATAAAAAACTAACATTTTATCTCCTGATTCGACGAATCATCATCCTCTATAGAAGCAGAGGTCCTCCATATCTTTCCCCCAAGTAAACGAGGGTATCTCCAAAAAGGTGCATAATTATTGTCATCACCGAAATGGGGGCATCTCCAAAACGGTGCCATAATTATTGTCATCTGCATCCCAATCAACTAAAATGTTTTTAAAATATATAATAAAATTAAATTAAAATTTACCATCTTCGATAAATATCCTCTTCCTATCGCTGATAACATTGTATCGTTCGTTAAAATAACTTCTAAAAATAATTTATAAATAAAACATAATTATTAAAAATTTCCACTTCGATAAATATCCTCGTTCGCTATCGCTGATAACAATTGTATCTTCGATTAAAAATAACTTTCCTAAAATAATTTTATAAATAAACATATATAAAATTAAAATTTACCATCATCTTCGATATTATAAACATCATTTTGACGATCCTAACTGATCTTGTAATTTCTGTTAAAGTAATACCAATCTAGAAAAATATAATAATAAAATTAAAATAAATTTAAAAATCCTTACCATTTTCATCGACAACCATTGACGTAAAATTCTTGATTCTCCATTTTAAAATTTTTGAAATCCCGGAGTAAAAATTTTGAAATAATTGTGACAAATTCTAATTTGTCAATGTTTAATAAAGAGAATAATATATTTCAAGATTTAGCCAAATCACTTAAGCAATACACAACATATAGGTGAGAGATTTTTGACAATGTTTTCTTTGTAAAACACATGCAGTCTAGACTGTGACTGCATGCGTTCTTTGTAAATCACATACATACTTTTGTTTGTATGTGTTTTCTTTGTAAATCACATACATACTTTTGTTTGCATGTGTTTTCTTTATTCAATTTTGTGTATGCATGCACTTATCATGTGATGATCATGCACTTATCTTGCACTGTCTTTGTGATCACGCACTTATCATGCACTGTCTTTGTGATGATGCATTATTTTAATTAAACATAATAATATTTATAATAATAATAATAAAATAATATTAATAATAATAATAATAAAATAATATTAATAATAATAATATAAAAATATTAATAATAATAATAATTTAATAATAATAATATAAAAAGATTAATAATAATAATATATTAATAATATAATATAAAATATTAATAATAAAAATAATATTAATAATAATAATATAAAATATTAATATAATAATAAAAATAATAATAATTATAATTATAATAATAATAATAATTATTATTATAATATAATATTTATAAAAATAATAATAATAAGTAATAATAGAATAATAAAAATAATAATATTATAAAAAGAATAATAAAATAATATTAATAATAATAATATAAAAATATTAATAATAATATAATATTAATAATAATAATATAAAAGATTAATAATATAATAATTAATAATAATAATATAAAAATATTAATAATAAAAATAATATTAATAATAATAATATAAAATATTAATAATAATAATAAAATAATAATAATTATAATTATAATAATAATAATAATTATTATTATAATAATAATATTTATAAAATAATAATAATAAGTAATAATAGAATAATAAAAATAATAATATTTATAAAAGATAATAAAAATAATAATAATATTAATAGGTAAAACACAACAATAAACATTAATACATTTATTAATCATCAAATCTCTTGGATAATAACCAAGCTAAACAATGTTGACCACATGTTAAGGTCCATGGTTTTTGATACATAGTTTTATTATAGACAATAGGTTTACCCATTGTTTGCAGTTTCGAAACCATTAAAGCCGGATAATAGAAACCCATAGGATCAAATACAAATATCTTGCTAGGCTTCATATATATTGCTACCAATGTTCTCCACCGAGATGAGATGATTGAGTATTGACGATTATGGCTTGATTATTACGTAAATATGGAATTTTATCAAGAGGAAAAACCCCTAAAAATTCATGTCCTAGTATTTGTTTTCCAATTCGATAAACCTGAACAGAACTACATCAATAATATTAATAATACATTTAAAAACTTACTCCATGACAAACTATCATAAATTATCTATACATTTATACCAACATTCGTTCAAACCAACACTGTTCTGTTTGCAGTTATTTGAACCTCATTTTCAAATACTCCATATATTACAACTGTACCGGTTCAGTTGTAGCTTTAGCAAACTTTATATCTAATCGTAAAATTACCATTTTGAGGTAATTGACTCTGATTTAAATCAAAATCAGGTGCCAAAACAAATGTGAAGAATGGATATTTGCTTTTAAAATCTTCAAGAGTTATACCACAATTAAGGTTTTTATCCAAATAACCCATATTTCTAACTATACTCTGCATATATGTAGCACAATAATTATCATTTTCGAAATCTTGAGTATATGTTTCTCTATAATCACTATTTTTCGATAAAGTTAGCGATGTTACACCAAAGTTTTTGAAAATTGAGCTCGATGTTAAGTATGATCCATTATATTGAGATTCACTTTGAAATGTTACCAATATAAAGTTGGGCATTCTTCTATCTCCAAATATTTGTTCCTTATAGAAAGAAGCTGAACCCTTAGCAATAGCAAATTGAACAATTTCCTTTGTTTTCAATGGATATATTGCATGCTTAGAATTAAGCCCCAATTGATGACCTGCTAATACAGAAGGCTCAACACGAACTCTTCTTACCAATAATTTTGCATCAACTAATTGAAGAATTGGTGTTGTGGTGGCACTTGTTAGTGATAATGCCGAATCAGATCTTTTCAATCTAATGTGTACATTAACACCTGGAGTAAATATTTCGGTTGATCCATAAAATCGAGTTGTAATGATGAGCACATGGTAAATAATTTCGATCCTTTAATCCACTTTTTCCTATCATCATCACTACATAACCCATAGGAGTTAATCATGTATTTTTAGTATCACTATTGTAATTTATAATAGTTTCTATTAGAGCTTTGTGAATATATGTACTGTTACCACCCTCAATCTTGATATTATTAAATCCGAGAACTGCATCTTTAAAAATCGTATAAAACAAGAAATTGTTTGGTATTACATCACTAGGTTCACCCAACGGTTTTCTATCTTTATCTACAACTTTGATCTGAACAGTTAACAATGTATCGTTCAAATCTAGATATTCAGTTTGGGAACCATTAATATAAAATTCAATATCAGTTCTACTATCCATAATAGAATTCATCGGGAATACATCTTCAAAAGCCCCATTTCAATTACTGCTTGGGAGACGGTCTATCAAATAAGCACAATTCAGATTTACCACAAATCATTTTTGAAATATAGTTCCATGTCCTTTCATTCGTTTGTTTATATGTTTATGATGTCTTTTACGTTTTTGAGCTGGTGCCGGTGCAGGTTCTTGTTTTTGAAACATAACCTGCAACACTAGGTAGAACTTTCCTAACTCGGATAATGCATTTGATTTCAGAGATGGCAATATTTTCTGCTCATTCATTATCACATCTTTAGCAGTTTTCATACCAAAACTACCAAGGCGTTTAAGAATAGGAAGTGCAAATCTACCAATTGTTCTCAACCAACCTGATCCATACTGTTTACCAATAAAATATGGTAATTCGCCACCACTTTGGCTACCACTATACATACTAATAATATCGTTATTGGCCATCTAATTTACGAAAATGTAATGTCAAATGAGTTTTTGTATCTTTACTAAATTCAATAAATTTACCGCTATCATCACGAATATTTATTTCTATATTGTTTATACATGATGTTGATACCGGTAAGTACATGGGATTGTCGATATTTATATTGACAACTTCATCCTGGTCATGTTTATCAACCCAAACAGATTTCAAAAGAGGAACCAAAGAATCACCAACAATTATAGGATTGATGATGTTAGTATATATGAACATTTGCCTATGAAGTTTTATTATTTTTGGTTTGCGTACACCAAAAGCACTTGTCCTATATGTTTGCTTATCTAATCCCAATGTATTAGCCAAATTTTTATCAAATGTAATTTCACAAATGTTATTATTCAGACTGAATTTACATAATCCATCTTTAACAAATTCAATAGTTTTAAATATATGTAAACAATTGAATGAAATATATTTATGTAATTCTTCAAGTGTTTCAATATATAAATCATTAGTAAATGTAAATGTCTCTTCAACTTCATTAATATATGATAGTGATATTTTGATGTTTTCGATTGTTACACTTTTTTCATCAAATGTTTCGAATCGTATTAGGTATTCAGTACCAGGAACAACAATGCTAAGCTTATCACAACCCATTCGCTTGGCATCCTCAATACTTTCAAACTTTATTGTAAATGGGCTAAAATCACAACTAACATTCAATCCATCTTTGAAAAACATGCCACAATTTTCATCTAAAATCTGATTCGGAATATGACAATATCGTTCAAAATTATTGATTGAGAAAATACCACTACAGGTTTTGGGTACACGTTTCTTGTAACCGATTTTACAATGACTATAAAATGGGAATGTATTGTACACAAATGTAAAGTCTTGCAAAGCAACTTCCCAATTTCCATGTAAATAAATGGGATTTTGAAGATCAACCATAAATTTACTTGCTTGATTTTCCGGATGGATTAGTGGGCAACTATTACTCGGTAAATTGTATAGAAACTCATTTTACTAGGTCTTTTGATGATATCCATGAGGGTTTTTGATATCCATGCCATTTGACATAGTATTGTTTATCCTTACCCACCATTTTAGTTTTCAATATTTTCTGAATTCTGAACACTGTAGGTTTGGAAATAACTTGTAATTCCTGTTCATAGAATTTCCCTTGTATTAAATTGTTATCACTATCTTTAATAACATACATTACAGGACTCTGTTTAGTATTAATTTTAGTAATTTGAAATACCTCATCACTCCAATTACTATCGAAATTTTTGATGAAAGGTGAAGCAGATATTTTACTAATTCTAACGTGATCACCAACTTTATATTTTGGTTTTGTAATAGCAACTGTTTTAGATCGTACTGATTTAGCTAATGTTTTCGAGCTGATATCTACGGGTCTCAAACCATTCAGACCTCGATGTGATGAATTATTATAACTAACAAGTATTTTCGGTAATACATTTATCCATATTTTATTACCTTGATGCACGAAATATTTCTTCATCTATCCCTCAATGTCCGGTTAAATCTTTCAACATGAGCGGCTTTGTATTGAGAATGTACAGAATAATGATTTATTTTCAGACGATCCAGGATTTGCTTAACTTTACTATTGTAAAACTCCTTGCCTATAATAATAATAATAATAATAATAATAATAATAATAATAATAATAATAATAATAATAATAATAATAATAATAATAATAATAATAATAATAATACCTAAATCGGTTTGCAAATTGTCTGGATGCTCATTTTTAAACATTGAGTTAATTGCTTTAGATATTTCCTCTGCAGATTTTGTCTTTGTTGGTACACCGCGAGCAAAACGACTGAAAACATCAATACACGTTAAAATATATTTATAACCCTTGTTAATCTTCGAATACGGTATCATCTCCATCAAATCCATTTGCCATAAATCATTAATACCGAATGTTTTATAAGCTCTCGTTGGAAATCTTTTCCGCATTGGTTTGTTTAAACTGTACGCAAGCTGATCTGACAACCACTTTTGCGTTTCCTTTTTCGACTTTGGGACTCTTTTCTTTAACTTTGCCACTCCACCGAACCTGCTTCGTCTTCTGGGTTCGTCCAAATCTTCTCCATTACAACACGATGATTTAAATTTTAATTTAACATTAGGTAATGATTGCCCCATCGTTTATTGTGATAATAATGATAATGCTAATGGTAACATTGCTCCGATAAAACCACCTTGTTGTTTATATATGATTTTTCTCATTTGCTTACGATTTTTATTATTTACTAGTGATAACAAAGGCTTACGATGTTTATTCAATACTAGTTTTTTAGAATTACTGATTTTAATTTTACCTCTGACTACTTTTAATAGAATTTTGAGTAAATCATCGACAACAAAAGTTGGAAATGATTGTAAAATAGACATTCTTTTCATACTCGAAGCCTTTAACAATGCATTAAAATATGGGAAACTCCTATGATATTTTACAATTTTATCTGTTTTCTTACTCTTTTTAATAATGTTTTTCGAAATTAGATTCATTGCAGGGTAATTCTCGGTTATTAGCTTTTTAGATGGTGTATAACTGGTTTTTGGTGGAACTTTATTTAAAGTCTTTTTAATACTCTGTCTAAGTTTTCGGATATTTTTAAGTCTGGATTTCATAAACATTTTTACATGTTAAAGTTTTCAACTTTGTTATATACCATGGCACCTTCTTTATTGAAAATATCGGTTTTTACCCTTAAATCGTCATTGCATTGTTGTGTGAAATCAAGAAATATATATCCATGTGGTGATTTTGTAGCATCTTGAAATGCACTGATGAGAAAATTACGATTATTAGGGTATGCCTGTCGAGCAAGAAAATCAATAACTGTTGCATCTCTAGGATTCTTGAAAATAACTAAATATTGAACATTTAAATTCCTTGTTCGATGGGCGCCACCCTGATGAAATAGATTTTGAGTAATAAAGATCACAGTAACACCAACGTGTCTACTGATTTTTGTGAATAAATTATTAAAATCCTTTTCTTTATTAGCTTCCTGATACAAATCATCAATAATGATGACATCACCTTTCCTTAATCGACTTGACCAGTTTTTATCGAAACCCTTTACTATTTTCATGTTTTTCAATTTACAGAAATTATCTTGAGTTAATCCATGTTCTTCATCTGCACCCTTATGCCAATAAATCTTGTTGAATTTTGTTTGAAATAAATTAGATTTCAGTAATTTACACACAAACATAGTTTTACCACTACCACTTGGGCCAACGATTTGATATACCGCATCATTTCTTAATTCCATTATTAATTTGTATAATTATAGGTTTTTGTTTATATTATATGATTTAATGAACTCTTCCTAAAAATTATATATATATAGCTTAATATTTCTTTATTGTTTAATTATGTTATCAAATATAAATTATAAAGGAACTTTCGATGTATCAAAAATGACGTTTCCAAATGGTAAACCCCAGCAAATTGTAGATAGGTGTGGAAAATATCCTATAATATTTTTCAAATCCGGCAAATGCAGAATCATGAGATGCAAGAAACCTTTAGATGTCAATAAATTACAATATATAATAAAGGATATTAAAATAAAGTCAATTACAGTTACTATGGATATGGGACAATCTATCAATCTATACAACATGTCAACAAAATGTCTTTGTATGTTCGAACCAGAATTATTTCCTGCACTGAGGCTTTTAAAATACAACCCAATGTTTGCTAACATGTTTGCTAGTGGCAAAATAGTTATATTAGGGGTGCGAAATCTAGAATACAAAAATATTGTTTGTGACATACTAAATGAAATCACCGGATTGGTCGATATCTGATTGGCTAATGATTGATTAAAACAACTTGTTTATTCATTTGATTTCATTTTTAAAATGGAAAATATTATGTATGCTATGCCAAAGAAAAATATCGCTGATTACGGTAAATTTATCTTTTTTTTTTTTTATTTCATTTTTTATATTTTATTTAGACCAATATTTCCCAATAATAATAGATCGCATTATTTATTACTATCCTCAAATAAAGGAGATTTTGAAGAATCAAGAACCGTCAATGCATCAACAGTTAATATACAATGAAACAAGAATAGATATTTCCAATCTCATTAAGCAAGCTCTTTGGGACAATGAAATAAACCGAATGGTCAAGGAGATGGAAACTGAATACCCCTGCATTCTGGGGTGTAGCTGCTGTGATTTCCGATATCAGCGCTATGTCGAATGGAATCTGACAAATTCAATACGAAATTTTCAAAAAATGAAACTGTTAAGAAAATAAATGTATTGAATTTTATTTTTTTTTGTTTTGTTTTGTTAGTGTTGGTAATAATAGTTTTATTGTTATTGTTTTGGTAATAATATTAATAATAATAATAGTAATAGTTTTATTTTTGTTGTTTTGTTAGTTTTATTTTGGTGATAATAATAAATGTTTTTGATAGTAATAGTTTTATTTTGATGTTGGTAATAATAAAAATAGTAATTTTATTAGTATAGTAATAATAATAATAAAAATCATGATAATTAAAATAATAACAATAATAATAATAATGATAATAAAACACGTGATATTAATAATACATTTTATATAGATGAATGTGTAAAATCATAAAACTCAACGGTTAATTTACATACAGTCACGCACTTGTCTTGCACTGTCTTTATGATCACGCACTGTCTTTGTGATGATGCATTAGCTTTAATTAAACACATAATAATAATATTAATAATAATAATAATAAAAATAATAATAATAATAATAATAATAATAATAAAACACGTGATATTAATAATACATTTTATATAGATGATATGTGTAAAATCATAAAGCTCAACTAGTTAATTTACATACAGTCACGCACTTAACATGCAATTATCATGCACTTATCATGCATGATTCTGATTGGTTAATCAGTATCAGTCAAGGGTATAAAAGTGCGTCACCACCTTATAGAGATCATAAATCAAACATGACCAAGAAAATAAGCGTCCAACCAGTTCAGATGTTCCACAATTATAAAATGTATTTTTTAAAGGAGCCTATTAATATGCAATTGGCAAATCCGGTCAAACTCAATAAGACTCAATTTCAATCTCTTGCTGGTACTCTCTCAATGATAGATATCAAGGATATTGATAATACGTTCAAAAAGATCAATTCCAATTTAAAATGCAATGAAAATGCGTTCTTCACGAGTCAATATACCAGATATTATGATGCATTTACAGAAATTGGATTCAAAGAACAGGAAAACTGGTATATAACAATAACAATCCAAGGATATAAAGCAGATCAAAACGATGTGCTTTCTCCAATCTGGAAAATTGTTACTGCTAGACTTTCACAGTTATTTTAGTGTTTAGTGTTTAAATAATGTATTAATGTTTCTTTGTTATTCTATAAACAAAATTATAAGTAGTTTTAAAATAGTGTTAAAATGATGTCTGAAAAAGGTAAAATATAAAATATAAATAATTAATTAATTTTGGTTTAGAATATTTAATAAACTTTTTGTTTGATAAACTTGAAGAAATAACCGGTGTAAAAATTAGAGATATGTTGACTCTAGTTGAAGCATTGAGTAAAGAATCGGATTGCGAATCTGAATGTCAGAGTGATTCTGGATGTCAGAGTGATGAAATTGTTAATGATGGAGATACTGAAATTATTAATGATTCTGAAGAAATTATTAATGTTGAAGAAGATACCGAAAAAGATGAGCCTACCGAATTTAAGAATTGTATTGATCATGTTATAGAAAATATTATGATAGAATCTTGTGGTGATGAAGAATGTACATGTAATGATCAATAAATCTTTAAAATATAGTTTTTATTAATAAAAATAACAAAGAAATATTTATTAAAATCTATGATAAACCAGTGAATAGTTTTAATAAAAATTTGCAATTCTCGATATAAATATCAGAGCGTTTGGCTTCTGCGGCAACTTGAATAATAGCTGTCCATCCACCGTTTGATTCTACCCACGGATCAATTTTTGTTTCTATCACCTAAATAATAATAAATTAATAACAATATAAAGTAATATACCTCTATAGACCATTGGAAATAATTTTCATAGTCGGATCCAGATTTTAATATCATGTGTTTCATGTACATTAATCCTACTATTATTCGCATCCATTTATTATTTTCATCGAACATGTAACTAAATATTGATTGGAATGCCTTCTTTCTCTCCAATGGTGGCAAATTGAGAATTTTTTCATAATCGAATGGGATGTCTTCAACGATTTTCTCGGTACGGTTTACCATAAATTTCATGTTTTTAATGATTTCATCTTCTTCTCTATTATTAGAGACCAGCTCATTCAACAAAGTTATAAAAAATTTAGTTTCTGGCATTTTATAAAAATATATGAAAGTGTAAGCTTATTTATACTATATTCGACCAATCAGAATCATGTAATACTAAGAAATATGTAAAAATATATAATGGAAATGGCAATGATGATTTGTTGGCACTGTTAACTTCTTTCAAGCTGTTGCCGCCACTGTTAACTGGGTGTTGTTGTAATTTCATTATACGATTGAACTGATCAGTTGTTTTATTAGAATAAAATTTTATACTATATTGAACTTGATTCATCATTTTTTCATTAAGTTTATGATTTTCTTTCAATTCTAATATTGATTTTCTTAATTCATTTTTGATAGTACCAATGGTCTTATTTAAATATATAATATCATCATATAATTCGTTTTTAGCTCTTTTTAAAGTCTCATATGTATGTTCAAATCGGAATTCTAAATTACTCATTCTTTCAGATAATCTTTTGACTGGAGTTTTCAAATATCTAGGCCTATCTATCATATACAAAATATCCATCAATACAGCGGTATCTGGACATACACATCTTGTTGAATTTTTACCTTGAACGGTTACAACAATTGAGTTGGCCATATTAAAAACTAATAATAATAATAAATTTCTTTAATCATTTTAAATCTATATAAATTAATATTTATTGTTTATAGCTAAAGATGTGTGTGTGTGTGTGTCTCTAAATTAGTATAAAAGTAATTGTTATTTCATTTTTTATCATTAAAATGGTTGTACCGAGCGCAGTTCAAGCTATGAATGAAATTAAACATTACGGTAATTTATTATTAATATTATTATTATTACTTGCTTTTAGATGATTATTTTAAAGTTATTAAAGAACGTCTGGAATTCTATTATCCAGAAATACATGGAATCATGGATAAGCCGGCATCAATAATTCCAGACTTGATATTCAATCATACATCAATATGGATATTTACTGTAATAGATGAGTTCCTATGGGATATCGAACAAAACAATTTGTCAAAAGATATGGAACCCGAATACCCTTGTGGTGATGGATGTCATTGCTGCGCTGCCAGATATCGGAAGTATGTGGAATGGGCTTTGAATAAAGCTCTTCGACAATACTACTATAGTAGAATTATCTCTTTATAATAAATTTGTTGTATTTGTCTCGGTTTTCAATATATAATAATAATAATAATAATAATAATAAAAATAATAATCTTAATAAATAAAACTTGTAATAATAATAATAAAAATTATAATCTTAATAAATAAAACTTGTAATAAAAATTAAAATATGTAATAATAATAATAAAAATTATAATCTTAATAAATAAAGCATGTAATAATAATAAAAATATTAATAATAATAAAAATAATAATAAAAATAAAAAGAAGAATATTAATAATAATAATAATAAAAATAATAATAAAAATAAAAAGAATAATATTAATAATAATAATAATAAAAATAATAATAAAAATAAAAAGAATAATATTAATAATAATAATAATAAAAATAATAATAAAAATAAAAAGAATAATATTAATAATAAATAAAGCTTGTAATAAAAAAAAAAAAATTAAAACATGTAATAATAATAATAAAAATTATAATCTTAATAAATAAAACTTGTAATAATAATAATAATAATAATAAAATAATTGACTTGATTAAAAAAAAAAACAATTTGATTTAATAATAATAAAATAAATGTACAAAATATATACTACTTATTTTTATAAGTAGTAAATTTAAATTTAAAAATGTTTAAAAATAATATGACCTTGACCTACTTTTGAATGACCTTGACCTACTTTTGAATGACCTTGAAAATTTTTGATGAGTCATCCAATGACCTTGACCTACTTTTGATTGACCTTGAAAATTTTGATGAGTCATCCAATGACCTTGAATGAGTCATGGTCTTTGTTTAAATGACCTTGAAAAAATATGATGAGTCATCCAATGACCTTGAATGAGTCATGGTCTTTGTTTAAATGACCTTGAATGAGTCATGGTCTTTGTCTTTTGGACTTAGAAAAATTTTCTCTCAGCCGGGGGGGGGTACTGTGCTGGATGTGACATGTGCTGGATGTGACACATCCCACTACTCAGTGACCTTGAGAAATTTTTTGATAACCCATGGTCTTTGTTTAAATGACCTTGAAAGTTATGATGAGTCATCCAATTACCTTGAATGAGTCATGGTCTTTTTTGAATGACCTTGAGACAACATGATGAGTCACCTAATGATCTTGAATGAGTCATGTTCTTCGTTTAAAAATTTTTTGTACTTTTAAAATTCGTACTTTTAAACTTAGAAAAAATTTTTATTCCGGGGGAGGGGTATGTGGTCCATAACCATCTACTAATATTTTTTGTGTTTTCGTCCGGTGTGAATACAAATAAATGATAAGGTTTTCATACGCGTGAACTAGCCACATACAGTTGTTCATATGAGAAGCACAGATTCTCCAAATCTATTCCACACACTTGTAGCGATTGTTGTTGTGCTGTAAAATCAAAATCTTTTTTATTAAACACATTGGTTTTTCACTTGTTCAAATTGTTTGTTTTTTCTAATATTCTCATTTTTATTACTTGCTCATCAAAATGATTTTTCAATTTATAACATTTTAAAATTTTTTTCATCCAATAATTTCAATTCCTTTCTTATTTCACCAATAAGCTCATCTATATGTCCAATATTCAGGATTTTGTTTCCATACATGTCTAGATTCCCTCTCATCTTGTCTCCAGATTAATTAACAAATTTAGATTCTACATGATCCATTATTGAAAAAACATTCACCGCTAATGTTACTCCATTATTATTTATAGGAATCATTTTATTACATCATTTTAAGTAGGTCTTTAAAATCTCTCCATTTTTCAAGATTAATCAATACGAAAACACAGAGTTGTCCACATATTGAAGTTTCTGAGTTTTGGACTTGCCATGTATTATGGAAATAAGTTCCAGGGAAATTTTGCGACATCGGTAGAATTTCTTACAAGACCCAGTAACTTCCAGATTGATGTAGTTGGTTATGATAACGCTAGACCGTGTCACAGCTGGACCAGTACCCCCCCCCCTCCCACAAATATTTTTACAAGTTTAAATGTACAAAGAATTTTGATGTCAAGGTTTAAGGTCAAAAACAATGACTCATTCGATGACTCATAATAGTTTTAAGGTATTTGAAACAAAGGCAATAACGTATTCAAGGTTATTTACAAGGTAAAATTTTAGAGGTCAAGGTCATTTTAAATTTTCTCAAGGTCATATTATTTTTGAGGTCAAGGTCATCTACAATTTTTTCAAGTTCATATTATTTTTAAAAAAATTTTATGTAATTTACTACTTAATGGTATAAGTAGTCTTTTTTAATTTATTAATTTTATTGTTACTATTATTATTAATAATATTATTATCATTATTATTATTATTATTATTATTATTATTATTATTATTATTATTATTATTATTATTATTATTATTATTATTATTATTATTATTATTATTATTATTATTATTATTATTTCTACATAATAAAAACAAAATCATCAACAAAAACTTTTACTAAATAGAAATAATTCTATTAAAGTGTAAATGACGAAGAGATTCAATCAAAGATAATTCCACATACCGGGGATATTGGGTAGCTTATCATCTGCATTCATCAATGCATGGATATTCCAATTCCATGTCGTTTATCATTTTATTTAATTTGACGCCCAATAAGAATTCGTCTATTACAGAAAATATCTATATGACTGTATGATTAAAGACTAAGTCTTGAATCTTTTTTTTTCAAAATTGTTTTTTATATATATGCTGCCTTTCGGCTTAAATATGCGAGCTGGGCTCAGCATTTAGTACTATTGTTTTTTATCTATCGTACACAAATCTGCAACGCCGATGCAATTACCAGCGTTGCCTCGTAGCATACTCATGTAAGGCTGAAGGGGAGGGCCATGGCACTCTTTGTATATGAGACGTGCTCACGGTAGATGTGATAGCATGCGATTACTGCATTTGGACATGCTATCCGGGCAAGAGATATGATCTCGGTTTTAGTTAACCCGATCTTGAAAAGAGCGGCATTGTTTTTCTTGTCCCATGTGCCCAGGCATCCAATCACTATAGCAGATATAGTCGCTTTTTGATTAAATGCCTTTCCAATTTCCATGGCTAGATCTTTTTATTTACCGTAGTTGTCTTACCGCGCTTTTTCAAAGCATTCTCCTTAGTCATATGGCACTTTTAGGTTCAGAACATGTATATCTTTATTTCTCTTATACCTAATTACCATGTCAGGTTTCAGCATTGTTGGTATTGAGATATATTTGGGTGATTTTTCCACATCAATCTCAAATCCAATTTTCTCTAGGAAGGCAACTACGCTTATTAGCGCATTTTCGTGTTTTATTCTTCTAGTGTTTGGTTTTCCAAGGCAGTGATTGAATACATGGGCCTGAGTCTCTTCGTCTAGGTGGCAAAGTCTGCACTTTGTGCCAATATTATACTTGAGACGATACGGATTATAGTTAAGATTTAGAAGATTATTTCTTGCACGTACTAAGAAGTAGTACTGTGCGTCAATAAGGATGTCACTAGCTATTAAGTATTTAGCTGTAATGCTATTCCCAATCGCAGTCGCAATGTGTCCCTGCACTCTCATTTGACACCATTGCTCTGCATAGTAAAGACCCACGAAGTCGTGGAGTTCTTTGGAAAGTGTGCCAGGTTTCGATAGTTTACATAAGAAGTGCGTTTTTTGTAGGTCATCTCAAGTGAGAAATTGTCCTCTACAAATTTAAGTTTAACGCACATACAGAACTTTCTTTTAAGAGCAAGTGCTGATTTTTGGAATTTTATAAAGAAAGAGGTGTTGGGGAATGACTTGTTAACTTCATAGTTAAGCCATTTAAGCCCCGCTTCAAAGTTTTTCCTTCCTCTAGCATGTGCAAGTTCAGTGATTAGCATTTTTCTGAAGCTGAGGTGAGATGAGTGAAAAAGTCTTGTTATTCCTGTAATGCTTTGAATCAAATATTCATCAATAGCTGAGGTTATATCAAGTCCCCCTAGCTTGCAGTGAGTGTAGGGAAAGAAGTTATTGACTGTCTGAAACTTGTCTTCAATCATGGTTTTCAGAAGTGCCTTGATTTTCTGATCAAAACCAAGCTGTTTCTCCCGTCCTTGTGTAACTTGATTTCGATCACAGTCGAGGATTCTATGACCAATCACGCAATTACGCAAGGAGAAGATAAGCTTGGAGTGGATGAAGGTTTTGTAGGCATTAAGCTTTTGCGCCGGATGCAAGTATGATATAAAAAGAAAGCTGGTGAGTGCAAGTGCAGACTCAAGTTGTCTATCAATATATTGATTTCGTTTGTGGGAGAAGTCTACTCCAAGATATTTGTATCTGTTTTCATTTGATGTTGTCGGCACTTCCTCGTTATACAGGTAAAGTTTAAAGATATCCGAGTTGATTTTATTTATGGACAAGTATCCTGATTTAGAAGGCTTAAATTTAAGATTTGCATAGGAAGCCAATTTTACAGTTTCTCTCAAAGCTTTTTCAATTTTATGGAAGGAGTCTGATATGAGGAATATGTCTTCAGCATAAGCCAAGATAGTGATGTTCATATCATGAAGTAAAAAAGGACAATCAGCAAGTATTGTCTTAAGGATGTAGTCGATTGATAGACAAAAGAGGGTCATAGAGAGTGGACAGCCATGCTTGACCGCCTTTGTGATGCTGACGAATTCAGACAACGTTCCCTGACAGCCAAAGAAAGTTTTAACGTCCCTATAAAGTTCCTTCAGTAAAGAAATAGTTTCCTTTTTTATTCCCATGTTGGACAGTGTATACCAGATAAACTCGTGTGGCAGTGAGCCGAATGCATCAGCAATATCAAGCCATACAATATGAAATTCAGTTTTCCTTCTCTTTGCTTGATCAATTGCAAGGTGCAATGTAGCATTGTGCTCGGCACATCCATCTGGTATACCAATTGCTTTTTGGTTTGGGCTTATTAGGTTGCCATTCTTTATCCATGCTAGGAGACGGTTATTTAATAAGGTCGTGAAGATTCTGTAGGCAGTATCCATAATCGCCAAAAGTCTCCATGAGCTTGCTTTGAAACTTTCATCCTGTTTCCAGGTTTTAGAATCAATACCGTTCTGTATAGTTTCCACTTTCTAGGGCATATACCATTCCTTAGCACGCTATTGCAGATTGCAGTAATAAGACCATGCTTCGGGGATATATTCTTCCAATCTCCAATTGTAATCAGGTCCATCCCCGGTGCAGTACTGTCAAATTGTATCATGATATGTGTCATATTTTCACAATCAGTGATGCAATTTGTAAAGTTATAGATGCTGTGATAGGAGTAGGACATTCTGAGCTCGCAAAGGTTTTTAAGAATTTTGCCATTGGTGGCCTGTGTTCTATGTCATCACTCTCCCATATTTTCCTTATTTCTTGTTTATGGTTAATTTGAAACTTCAGTCTTTTAACGCAGAGCAGCTCGGCAGACTTTTTAATACGTAAGTGTATAATATCTGTTTTAGGCTTCTCTGCTTTGAAGTATTTTCCGGGGTTCAATCTGCCGTTAATCCTTTCAACCTTACACAAAGTCTCTTCACTTGTAATGGCATCCATATCAAGTTGAAATATTTGGTCATCGATAAATACCCTATATTTTCTGGCGTCATTATCAGGAAACTTTGTGCAGTTATATTTCTGGATGATTGGTTTCATTGTTTCCTTCATGGATGATATATTAGGTATTGTGATTGTAGAGCTTGTCACTAGGCATTGGATGAAGTGACATACGTATAAAGATGAGTGACTTGCGTCATGGCATATAGGGTAGTCAATCTCAGTAATTTGGAAGTTTAAGTTGTCAAAAATATTGTGAATGTTAAGGATGGTCTTCAGGATAACACTGGCAAGCTCAAAGTGTAAAGTATGACTATCGTCAGCAGTTGGATCGATAATCAGCACAATGCGTCTTTTTTTATCTAAGAAGAAGAATGACCATGATGAGGTTTTGCTATAGACTGGCATAATAATTTCGTTCCAATTAGCAAAATCTTTGAATGGGAAAGTTTTGAAGAAGGCTTTATAGTTGCACTGAATCAAAGCACTGCAAGTAATTTGGTCTAAATAGATGGAAGAGGGTCTAATAGCAAAAGTGAATACAAATGCTTTGATTAAGAGCTGCGATCATCAACTCAGTTCAGTATCAGTGTTTCTTGTGAATTCCAAGTTTTCCGGTAGGTCTCTTAGTTTGATAGTTATATCTACATCTAGAATGTTTTGAGTTTCACAAGAGGCTAAGATTCCATCAACGTTAAGAGGAGAGGTATGATTGGAAGAGTTTACAGATTCTTGATTTATAGTCTGGGCTGAGTTGATGAATTCATTAAGGTGCGTGGATTTGATGTGTTGTATCAGCTCTTCAAATGATTCCCACATACCACAGTAGCACATTATTTTTTGTGCTGCTCGAAAATGTGTTCTGTGTGGATTTTCATGTGTTCAAGCACATCACTCATTGAAGAATTTAGATCAAATACCTTTTTGCAGAGTATTTTTTTGTTATTGCCACGGTAGGTACAATGTAGCAGATTTTCCTTAGTAAGGTGAAGGTAGGTTTTCATACAGTCAGCCCTGGCAGTATCAACTTGGTGATCATTAACTTGTATATGGTTAAAGATATCTGCAAATCTAACCAAGGACAACGCATGTAAATCCTTGCCTTTTTTCGCGTGGCATGTGTGACAGTCGATGAAGTTTTCCTGATTAAATGTAACTTCATGCTTTAACATAGCGTGTTCCACTATTGCTTCATAGTCACACACCATGATCCTACTGGCTCGTTCCTCAATAGTCCATATAGTGCGAGGTAGTAGAACTTTAGAAGTTCTTTGATTATTGCTAAATATTCATCTCCAAAACAGGTTAAATAATAATAATAATCGTTATTTACCTCAGTGATCGATTTCACTCATGATTTGAACCGCAATAGGAATTAAGCACATTTATGATTATAATGGTAATAAAAATTAGTTTTATACTAGTTTTAACCAATGAGAAGTAAAACACACACACACTTTACCTCTAAACAATAAATATTAATTAGAGAAATTTGAAAACTATTAAAGAAATTTTAATAATAATAATAATTGCTAGTTATTGTAAAGTAGCTAACTCAATTGTTGTAACCGTGGAAGGCGAAAATAAAACAAGAGATGTTCTGATAGATATATTATATATGATAGACAGACCGAGACATTGGCGAACTCCATGGGAAAAATATGTGAAAAAATGGATACTTCAGAAAACAGATTTGATCTGATATATGAGAATTTTAAAAGAGTTCCGGAAGAAATATATGACGATATTCTATATATAAATACGACAGTAAGTGGTTAGATACCATCAACTCAAGGGCCAAGGTCATGGTCATTTTAGGTCAAATTTTAGGGTAAAGTCGGTTTAAGGTCAGTTTAAGGTCAAGGTCAAATTTTTATATTAATTATTGTTACTACCTAGTAAATTACCATTGATTGAATTCAACGGTTAGTTAATCATGTTTGCTTTAATTGTCATTCTATATGTTGAAATTGTAATCCAAAACTGCCCGGGAACTTTTTACACAACCTAGTAAATGTTATTATTACTATTATTTTTATTTTTAGCATTGTTATTATTATTGATAAACCAAAATCACACAAAATTGACAATGAACTAAATTAAAGAAAACACCAATCCAAAGTATATATTCAGCTACGATATATTTCAACTGAATAACAGTCTTTGTCAGGTAGTCTTAAACTTTAAACTATTTAGAATAAATGATTGTTATTTAATCAAATTCCTGTTTTTAAATTCTCATACCATTTTATCAAAAATTAAATTTTATAAGGACTTATTTTTCACCTCTGATTTCTTTTTATTTATAAAAGATATTGTATGTTATACAAAATTTGACTATGAATCAGATTTATTTATGGTAATCACGAATTTTCGGCACAGATTTTTTCAAGTGATTTCCAAGTTCCAGGTTATAAATTTTTATTTTTATTTAAATTCTATTATCTTTAATCTTGGATAAGTTATGGTGTAAAATGTTTCCTATTTCCCAAAGAAATGTGAAAATAAAAATATTAAAGATTTGGAAATCACTTGAAAAAGGCTGAACGAAAAGAACTCGAGACGTTCTTTGATTACTTCTAAATATACATCTGCAAAAAGGTAAAATAATAATAATAATAATAATAATAATAATAATAATAATAATAATAATAATAATAATAATAATAATAATAATAATAATAATAACTATTTACAGCAGTGTTCAATATCGTTCATAGCTTGAATTGCGCTCGGAATTAGGTACATTTTAAGGTTTTAAGAGAAATAAAAATTAATTTTATACTAATTTTAACCAATTAGAAGTTAAACATACACTTTTACAACCAATTTAGTATTTTATACACCCTCATAGCATTATTACTCATGCATTCGTATTGAACAAGTCCTTGTTCTTTATGCATATGTTTTATACCTTTCATTGTTTATTGAGAGTGTGTATTGTATAATTTATCAAATAAAAATCGTATATACATCAAATTATTAATATAAATGGATGTACATTTCTATTAATATTCATAAAATGTCTCAATAAAATTTTGCGATTGATTTATTAAACGATTTAATATCCAATGAAGAAAAAAATTATGAGATAATCAAGATCATTTCGATGTTGATGAAACTTGCTAAGTAGATGGCGAAAGATCATCAGATTGACTACAACTCTATTCTTAAGTTGTCATCCATTGAATTGCAAAGAAAATCTTTCAAGAAAGTTTTTGAAATGCTATTCGATCATCAAATGAATTGGAGCCGAATTGTAATGGGCTTCTTATATATGTAGCATATGCTTTTACAATTAGGTTCTGACTTTGAAAATTACTTTCAATGGTCTGTGAAGTTAATTTTACATTTGTTAATTAATGTGATTCAGATAATTGAATATAAAGTCATTCCCTGGGTTAAAGATAATGGTGGCTGGCAATTGTTAATAGAAATCTCAACCAAATCACGAAAATCAATAGAATTTGTTGAAAAAGTAATGAAAATAAAGAAATTAACTATCGAATTCGGTTTTGTGTATATTTTGTATCGAATTTGTCGTAAAATTTAATAAACGTTTAAAACCTTATTAAATTACTTTTGTTATTATTATTATTATTATTATTATTAATAAATATTAACAAAAAAGTTTTCGATACGTAATTATTTAATGAAAACTTGTTAAAATTACAAATAAAACTGTAAATAAACTTGAAAAACATAAAAACATGTTTTCAAAACATAATTAAATTTGAATACAATCAAAACATGTATTCAATAAATCACAATAAAAGTCAACACAATTGAAAAAAACATTTTTTTTGGTTAAAATATAAGTATCAAAATTTGATTTTCTGATTTTTCACATTCTTAAATTTCTGCGACATCATCGACCAAGTAATATTATTAATTTTATTATTTTATTGAAAATTTAAACCTGAAATATGTAAAATCAAATAAAAACATAATTTAAAAACATGACAAAATGATATTTAATTTGGATACAATAAAAACATGTATCCACTACTATACAAATAAAAAAAGTCTAAACTTGAAACAATCAAAACATGCTTCAATGAATAAAAAGTTTAAACCTGAATACAATCAAAACATGTACCCATTATATCACCATAAAAATCAACACAATTGAAAAACATATTTTTTATACAAGATTTATTAGTAAAAATTTGAGAATTGAGATACTTGTTCAATTGAGGATTGTCATCCATTTGATACAATTGGTAATCATCCATGATATCTACCCCTAAATAATGTCCAAATGCGAGACTCGAGTTTTTCCCCACCCAATGTCGCTTGTCATCATTGTTGGATAATGCAATTTTCTCATTTTTGAATGTAAATAGTTGGTGGTTGCGCAACCCTATCATTGTCTGTGGCACAGAAAATATCAATTTATTATTGTAACAGTCTAAATATGACTGATGCCCAATCTCTGTTCCCAATATTTTTACCCCGTTAGCCCTCATTGTTGGTTTATTGCCTTCAAAGCTATAACACTTGGGACTTAAGAAAACCCACTCCTTATACCTAAGAACTTTACTTTCGTCCTTAAATGTTCCTATAACAAAGTCAAGGTTTCTTGAGTATATGGAGTGTGATTGATCATAATTTGAAGTGTCTAGAAGATTGTATCTTATCATTGCGGTAAAAGAGTGACAAGTTCTTAACCTCAAGGAAAAACGAATCGGTATCGCCTGCAATGATATTAATTTCACAGTTAAATTCTGTTTTATATTTTGATAATTCATTATACTGCAGCTGATACATCCGTAGTTTAGACAGATCTAGCACTATTTGTCCTATGTAACTAGGTCTGTTTAAATATATCATATCCTTATTGAGATGTGCAGCAATACGATTATCAGCAATTTTGATTGGTTTTCTAAAGGTTGGTTTTAAGTCATAAACAATATTGTTTTCAGCTGAATTGTTTAGCCTCAAATTCATGCGTTTTTAAAGTTTTCAACGGATTTACCGTATAAGCTTTTATTAAATAATTTATACAAATCTCTGTATAATTTGCATGTAGAATTTGAACGCAATTGCGTATTTTTATCTATGTATGATTTAAATATGTGTGATTGTTTAAATTAAATAGCCCTATGAATATTTACAACCACCACACCTAATTCAAAATAAAGTTTTAGAAGTCTCCAATGAAGAACATGGTTTTTCTTTGGCCAATGAGTAAGCATTAGCTTCTCAATTTTTGAGTTGGGCGAACACATTTTTTCAGGACCAATAGGAAAGTCATTTAATTAATTATGTACATTATCTGGAATATCGAGGCCGACCTCCATAGTGTTACCATCTGGAAGGAGTTCGATATCCGTACTGATACATTCATTCAAATTCTCATAAACCGAAGAAAAGTCACCGTATGAGAAATTTGGCTAAGTGCCCATCCATACAAGTTATCTATATACAAAAGTTCTGTATCTTCGGAACTTGAGACATGATGCTTGTTAACAAATGTTAACCCACCCCGTATTCCCTCTTCATAGAAATTATACATTTCCATATCCTGTAGAACTTCTGTGGGTTCCTATAATGTCATGAGTGCAGACGCCCATGACATTCCAGGAATACCATAAAACTTCAGAGGTTCTAGACAATTTTAAGCAATTGTTTTTGAGTGAAAATTTTGAAAATAATGCGCTAGAAGGAATACGTCTAATTTTAAGTAGATTAACATGTAATCTAACATTGGTCGACAATTTTGCTGAGTCCAAATTTTTTGGGCAGTAGTCTATTCTTCATTAGACACAGAACCCCAAATTGGAGGCAATTCATAAGTTGATTCCAGAATCTCAAGAGACTTAGCAAAGTCATATGGCAAAATAGCCTTTACTGTAACAATAGGACCATCGAAAGCAGAAGTAGTCAAAGGTAAATTGGAAAGAGTCTTAAATGCTTTTGTAACTAATGAATTAACAAACTGCATGCGATCAATAAAGCGCACAGGCAGTTTGTGAATATAAGCAATTAGAAAAATGAATTTTTCCGTTGTAGTCGGCATGATATTTCATTCCCAAGAAGGGAAATTATTTAAGTCATACTTTAAAATATAGTTTAGATCGTATCCTCTCAAATTGTGAAATACAATGGGGAGCTGTCTTTGTATACTACCCGAAATATTAAATTTCCTACAGGCGGCACCAAGATACTTACCTGTAAAATGGTCATGGTCTCTTAACCGATCTCTAATAAAACGTTTACATAAATAACAAATTTTACAATTTTTGAACTCCCGTCCCTCATTGAAAGAAAGAGGTCCTAAAGTTTTTTACCTTCGACGTCACAATATGCAGGACAATTATAGCAGCAATTTCCTCGACTTTACTCAAAAAAGTTAAAACACAATCTTCATTAATAAAATTAAAATATGATTTTGTGTTATTATAATTATTAATTAATAATAAGCCTGCTGTTATCAGCATGTGTATTTGGTGATGTTTAATATCTTTTGGTAAAATTGTCTCGAAGTCCGCATATATGATGAACGGAGGTATAACCATTTTTCCTTAATTTTTTAACCTTAAATTTTTATTTTTAGGGAACGTGTACAGAGTCGTTCCTATCTGATTTTTATACATAGAGCGACATGAACGTCAAACGCTTTTTTATGTTGAAAACCATTAAGACAATTGGGGCACTAGTTTACTTTAATGCCAACATTACATTCAGGACTATCGTGGCAATTCATTAATTTTTGTAAATCGAATACTGCTGTGTAAGGAAATTTGTCATCATCTTTTAGCAAAAGAAGGTATATAGGTTTACCATAAGAAACCTTAGATCGGTGGATTAAATCTAATCTCGGGTGATATTCTCATTTTCAGGCAATTTTGTTATTTTGTTTTTGTAGGAGAAAACGTTTATCGAGAGATTTAAATGAATATTCTTTTTCTTAAACTAAGGTATATTGACAAATTTTATGGGGCAGTCAAAATTCAACTCGTTTATATAATCCGTGTAACAAGAAACACACTCCCTATTTTGATGGATTACATCCTTTTTTAATAAAGAAAGAATACTGTATAAAAAAACATTTGGTCATTGTTTTGAACGTTTACTATTGCGTGTTTGTAAATTAAAGACGATCGAGGTTGTATATAACTACGTCCAGCTAATCGAGTGATTGCTGAATATTTAGTTAAAATAAAATCAATTTCCATCATGTTTATTACCTGCTACCCACTAGCTAAATGTGTAAATCTTTCTATTTTTTCATTTAACTTGTTTACACTATCAACCAGAAAGTTGTCGGAATAAACCTCTGCACTATTAGACAAAAGGTTTGGTTTAATTTCTCCATCTTTTTCAAACTGAATGAGAACTGTAAATTGAATTTTTACAGGCCCCATTTGTTTCATTTCAAGCATTAATTTTTCTATAATTTTATCAGTTAGGGCGATTTGAACCACATGTTGATTAAACATGTCAAATCATATATTTTTTCGGGCCCCTTTAGAATCTATTTCTATCTCGGGTTCATTATCAAGATCTACGGAGCCCCCTTTTTGATTATTTAAAGGAAATTAATCTTCATCATCACTTATTATAATTGTATCAATTTTATTAATTTTAGAATATCCACAATGCACGATTATGCACAGCAGGTCTTTTTAGTTTATTTTTATAATTATTATTATTATTATTGTTATTATTATTATTATTATGTGTTGTATTATTATTTATAGATGTTGTATTATTTATATTTCTTTTATTATTTTTATATTTATTTTATGTAAATTGATTTAAATATGTATCGTGCCCTCTATAAAAATCTGTATATTCTATTCCTTAGGCAGTCTTGCATTTGGGGCATATACAAAAGTCGATGCCACGGAATCTATGACCGTAGTATCGTTTCATGATATCATCACATGTCGAACTATGACCAATTGAGCTATGACAGTATCAGGAGTAACGTCAACCTGATAATTAAAAATATATGAATAAAATTATATAATCAATTATATTCTTAATATTATCTTTTTAACATTGTATATATTATTACAAGTAAAATTATTACTCTTAATCAGCTATAAATCATTTGGTTAATGTAATAATGTTATATATGGATAAATATATTTAAAGTTGAAGGTTATTATTAGAAATAAATATATCATTATTATAAAATTCTATTATCTAGAGTATCAATTATTCATAATATATATCATAAGTAAAAATCTATCTTAAATAATTTGTATATTCGGCATTTAGATTACATTGCAATGTTTTTATTGATATTAGTCATGTGGATAATCCGATATTATCAATTGTATATAGTTTCTATTTTATCGATTGAATATTAAAATTTAGTTCGCTATATTTACAAATAATTATAAAAACGAATTATATAATTGATAATTATTATTTTCCTTTAGATATTCATAAATGTTAATATATGTTCTAGATACTCATAAATCAAATAAATAATGGTTATCTTCAATTCATTTCTGCAAGAACTAATATTTAATAATTATCAAATAAATATTAATAGTTAATTGATTTTTATTATAAAATAATAGTAGTAAAATGTGAGCCCGTCAGATACAACCCCCCCTTGGCTTACGTAATTATTACATAACATTTGACTTATGTCCATGCTGTTGCTATCTAGTAATTGACCTTTGGTCAATAACATCATGAGTACGTCACTAGGCAGTTATTATGTAATCCTTGTACCCATTGGACAGTCGCACACTTATTACATAACCCTCATTACGTGACCACTGGTCAGTCACTACTCGGAGATACACTTGTTACCTAACCTTTATTATGTCACGTAGACCAACACACCTATTATCTAACTGTTATTATGTCACGCAGTTGTGAACCATAATAACACACCTATCACAGACCTACCTTCTAGAACCTTCCAAACACATACCTTTTAGAACCTTCCACTCTTAAACCGTTCACACACACATCAATCCGCACCGATCAACACCCATCCTGAATTTACTTGTTGAACTTCCATTTTCAATTTACAAAACGTATTAATATAGATTCTTTAAAATTCGTCACTGGACCTAGGCTTGGGAATAATAACCCATCACTCCAAGACAGTTTCAATTAGATTAATAAAGCTGATATTATTCAAAAGCACTCTGGGAAAAAAACTCGTTTCTTTTGACCTAGAACAGCGATTCGGTTTTTTGAAAAAACCCATAATATTACAATATCCTTTGAAGTATTGGATGATAAGCCAATTCTTCGCCTGACAACAGCTTTGAAAGGAACAATAATATTGACTGAGTTTGATCGTCGTTTGGTTTCGAAAGTTCTTCATCTTGCTCTTTATGATTCATATTTTACTAAATGGAAAAACAGTAACATTAGTAATTCATCAACATTTTATCTGTCCCCTAATATTAATAGAGCAATATGTAAAGGAGAATTACGAAAGGATCATTGGAAATTTATTCATTGTGCCCGAACAAACACATTGGCTAATTTTGCAAAACCCTATATAAAAGGTTAGAATAGATTGTGTAGGCGTTGCCATAACCAAGATGAAACGTTGCCACATGTTTTGCAAAATTGCAAAGTTCATCTTACTCTTGCACTTAATCGTCACAACGATTGCCTTCAACAAATAGTACATCATTTGAAAAGTCCTTCACTGATTGTTGTTGTGGACCACACTTGCTCCTTCGTATCAAACTCTAAAGAACGAGTCGATTTGATTATAACTAATAATGAGAAAAAGACAATTCTTATGGTTGATATTAAATGCCCTTTTGATTCTTTGGTCACGTTTGAAACTGTGAATAAGGAAAATTTGGCAAAATATGATTCTTTAAAAAAACAAATACAGGCTGCCAAACCTAGCTTTACTGTTGAAATCTTTACTTGTATAATCGGTTCTATGGGATCTGTTCCCCCAGCATCTTATGATCTACTTGGTAAGATTGGAGTTCCTTTTGAAAACGTTGCTGGTCTGGTAAAAGCATGCGCAATGAGTAACATCGCAAATTCTTCAAGAAAATGGCATTATCATGTCACTGGCGTTCTAAAAAGCCAATAAATTGATTTTTAATTTGATTAAAAATTATTTTTATAATATTCTCAATTAAAGTTTTATTATAAATAATTTCAAATTCAAAATAAAACAATAGAATAGTTTTATTTTGTTTTAAAAATATTATATTTAAAATAAAATAAAAAACCAAACAATTTCAAATGATGCTCTTTCGAGCCAATTAGATCCGCTGGAGAAACATTTCGATTTTTAGCAATCGAGTTGTAAAAGATTGATGGATCTTCTCAAATCCCAAATTGTCGCCTATGAAGCAATTATGAATTTTATTCCAAATATCTGCCAATCTGCTCTTTATGTCAAACCCTCGAATATGATTTATGGCGCAAAGCCGGATCGAATAACCGATGAAAATCAGTAAAGCCAGAGAAATTTCGAGGAGTGGAACTCTATTGAGAAAAATCTTTTCTCAAAATTAAATGATAATAAACCGAAAATTTTATCTCGATGTTCAACCTCCTCGATTGGCTGATTCCAAGCAGAATCACTTCAATTCATATGAATCAAGAACTTGTTGTATTAATAAAATTTTGAATAGTACTAGTGAGTGATTTTGTTAAGTCTACGACTTAGTCGTAGACGTAGTTCTAGTCGATGATGGGTGCTGATGAATGTGGATGGGTGTGGATGGGTGCTGATGGGTATGGATGGGTATGGATCGGCGCGGATCAATGTTGATCGGTGATCATTGGTTGGTGTGTGTGTGTGTGTGAACAGTTTAAGAACGGTAGGTTCTAGAAGTTAGGTGTTTGTGTGTGGAAGGTAAGTGTGTTGGTAATCGGTGTTAATGGTGTAATAAGTGTGTCCCAGGGTAGTGACTGACCAGTGGGCACGTGACATAATCACGCGATCACCTAGCAACAGTATACAAAGGTCAATTACTAGGTAGCAACTTAGTGGACAGAGGTCATTCTCCAGCTAGTACCAGTGTGGACCGAGGTCAGATGGTATGTCATATTATGTAAGCCTAAGGGGGTTTGTATCTTTAAAACTAGGAAGTGCTCAATGATGGATAATATCTTTTTCTTGTTCGTACTCGCAACAATATCTTGAAATTACATTTCTCTCCATACCGCTTTAAGAAAAATGTTATTCTTTTATGTCATCATTGTAACTCGCACCCTGAAACCCAGGGTCACATCTTTAATCATCATCCTTTTAAACTAAATGTCAGTCAGAACAAACAAGAAATGGTTCTTTCAGTTATTTCTCTTTTCTTAACCGAACAGGACTTCAATGTTGATATCGAACGTAGTCCAAATTACATTTTTATCCAACTACTCCCAAATCTGACATGGTTATTTGCTCAAAAATAAATAAAAACTTTTATGTCCTTGATCTTAAAGTACTCTAAGATACTAAGAAAAACTTTTGGTTCTGATAGGTCGAATAAATCATTTTAAATAAATCATGGTTTTCTCTACCGATGCTTCATTTCAGATGATCCAACTTTTCATGCCACTGCTTTCATTGTGTTTTTGGAAAAATTTATTTTAGATCGGGATTTTCAACATGATAAAATATATAAGCTACTTGATGATATCAACACTAAAGAGTGTGTTGAAATTTCATTAGATTTAATCTAATAAATGGAAAGATTACCGACAATATTTTATTAAAATATTTTAATAATTTAAGTTTATCAACAGACTTCGTTCTTTTGGGTTTCACAGTGTGTACTGCTATTCTTGACGATTGTACTCATTATTTGAATGAACATTTGAATTATAAGGGCCTCCAAAACTCGAAAGTTGTATTTGCAATTTTTGCTCCACCAAATTCTCGGGAAACACTACTGGTAATTGATTATTACACTGACGAGCATTACTTCCTGGATCCAACATTACTTGATGTCAGCCTAAACTATATATTTACTTGTAAATTATTAGTTACTAAAATAAATGAAATAAGAAACTCACGTGGTTGTGCAATTAGAGCAGGCAAATGTCCACATGATGTTCGTGGTTCAGGTTTGCTCAGTAAAATTCTAACATGTGCTTTCATCAACAATTGTGCACATGATATGTCCCTTACTAACATTAATTTGAGAGGAATAGCAAGAATTATCAACTCTGTTCTTCCAATTGTTTCTGAGATCAATAACAAAGATAAAGAGAAAATTTTAACAAAAGCAAAAGAAACAATTGAATTTGACTTACAACAGCGTAAAAATAAAGTCTTTGAATTAATTATTAGTTTTGAAAATGCTGATGTTAACCAAATAGTTGAAAGCATTATTCGACAAATTCCTCACTTAAATAATTTTACTGAAATTAAATCCCACGAACCATACCATGGAAGTAAACAAAACTCAAATATAATAAGTAAATATAAAAGTAGATCAGAATTTTTAATTAATATGAAATTAACTTTTTATAAAATTATTAATGACTTACCAGTCACTGTCAGGCCTGAAATTCAGGATATTCTGAACTAATTTAGCCACAAGGACCCAGTATCGAATTCATGGAATAAAATTCTTAAAGATTGTCGAAGCACGACAAATGTTCTCAATCTTGTAGATATTTTACCGTTTGAAGTTATTTACGATAACACTTCGCCGGGTATTGATGGTATTCAATACAAAGATCTTGCTCTTCTTGACCCTGGAGGTATCTTGTTAAGTTTCCTGTTTAATAAAATCATCAGTAGTAAAATCATTCTGACTAGCTGGAAAACTTTCAAGACTATATTAATTCCGAAACCTGATAAGACAGATAATTATGATAAATTTTCATCTTGGGGACCAATAGCTCTGCTCTCTGTTATTTATAAAGTATTTCTACATTCCTACATTCCTAACATTATGGGTGATTTGTAACGATATTTTGCATATTGGGCAAAAAGATGGCTCTGTCCATAAAGGTTGTGTCGAACACAATTCAATACTTTCTTCTGCATTTGAGCATTCGAAATATAGCAAGGATTCCCCATTAGCTATTGCTTGGTTAGATATTAAGGACGCATTTGGAAGTGTTCCTCATGACTACTTGTGGAATGTTCTGAAAACTATTGGCGTTAGCGGAGAATTTATTACTATTGTCAAATTACTTTACACCGACACTCAATCTTTCTACAGCTGTGGCCCAATTGTAACACCTAATCTTTCAATCAAAAAAGGAGTTAAACAAGGTTGTCCTCTTTCAATTATTCTTTTCTCGATTGCCATTAATCCTTTTCTTGAAGCAATAAGTAGATCATGTATTGAACCTTTTATGATTGGTGATTCGCCCGTTCAAGTTCTAGCTTATGCAGATGACATTGCACTTGTTGCAAACAATGTCGATAACCTTCAAAAAATTGTTGATGTTGCTGTTGAAGCTGCTACAGAAATAGGATTTGAATACCGACCGTAGAAGTGTGGCTACATGCAGCTTCCCAGAGTTAAAATCAATGTTGAGATCTTGATTAATGAAAAGGAGATCAAAAAGTTGTTGTCAAAAGAATTTTATCAATATCTTGGTGTTCCAGTAGGCAGTAGGCGAGGACAATGATCAAAGTCCCTATGCAATTCTTGATAAAGTTGTTAGTGACACAAACAAAATTGCAGATTCCGGTTTATTTGGTTGGCAAAAACTCAAGGCCTACAAGATTTTTATTCATTCTCGACTAACATTTGCATTCCGAAGTCGTGAAATTAAAGCTAGTGCTTTATCAGCTTCTCAAGAAAATACTAATCCCTGTGGCAATAACTCAAGTAAATTGCGTAGCCATCTGAGAAGAATTTTGAACTTGGCGCACAATTCTGAGACAGTTTATTTATACAACTCAACTGAAAATGGTGGAGCTTCCTGTGTCGATTTGCTTGATGAATATCATACTAAAACAATTGTGCACTTTTTCCGACTCTTTACTTCCAATTGCGATTTTTCGAAAAAAGTTAATATTGACTCTCTAAAGTTTGTAACGGGTTCTCGTCTTGGAATCAAAGACCCTACATTACAACAAAGTTTTGATTGGATTGATGGTGCAGAAACTAAATTGAATCATAGAGGAAAGAAAACGAAATTTCAACGTGCACGTACTTCAATAATTTACTTTAAAAGAGTACACTCAATTTCCGTATCTTTTCATATTGTTAAAGAGAAAGTTTTTTTATATCTGATAACAAAGAGTCATGGAACTTTCATACTTACGACTAAGTTTCGAAAAGCAATTTCTAAGATATTTCACTCTGCATTGTACGACTCATATATGCAAAAGTGGCAACTGAGCAATAAAAGCGACATGATTGCAGCGGCTATAAAATTATCTCCTCAAATAAATAAAGCAATTTTTAAAAGTAAACTTGGCGAATTTGCATGGAACTTTAGACATCGAGCGCGAACTAATACACTTAACATCAATGGAAAGCCTAATAGAAAAGGAGATACTAGACTTTGTAGACGTTGTGAGAAAGAGGATGAAACTATGTCTCATGCCTTACAGTTATGTAAGATTCACCAAATACTGACTTTATAGAGACACAATGACTACCTAAAGATAATAACGAATAATCTAAAAAATCCTAATTTTATTGCGTGGTTGACCATTCTTGTTTTCTTGTCCTGAATTCTAAACAATGCGTCGATCTTATAATAACTGATACTGAAAGAAAAAGAATATTCATGATTATATGAAGTGTCCAATGGATTCTGTTTCACATTTTGAATTGACTGATAAGGCAAATATTGAGAAATATAGCTTGCTTCAGAGTGAATTACAGGTAGCCAAACCTGATTATCAGGTAGAGCTTTACACTTGTATTATTTGGGCATTAGGCTCGATTCCTCCATCAACTTATGATCTGATTTGTAAACTTGTCATTGAACCACTTCAAACAGAAGATCTGCTTAAAGAATTTGCAATGAGCAATATCCTGCACTCAGCTAAATTATGGTATTACCATGTGCACGGCATTCTACCAGACTTCTGCAATTAGTTTAAAATAATGGATATTTAAACTAACTTAAACTTTTTCATTGAGATTAGAATTATTTTTTTTGTTTGAAATGATTCAGACTACATTCGTAATTTATCTTTAAATTCAATATTATTAACCTGACTTTTGCCTTTGTAAAAGTCGTAATTGAATTTAGAAAACTTAGAAAATCAAATCAGAGCTTTGTTTGTAGTATTTATTACTGCAAAATTTATATTTGCAATGCTGGATGACGACGCCGATAAATCATCATATCAGATCAAGCAAAAGAAAATTCAGAAGACGCCAATTTCAGAAGAGACTGATTGATCAAATACTTGATAACTTACATTTGAATTCATCCTTCTCTACTACGTTTGCAGTATGAATTGCATGATTCATGTTGAACATATTCTTTTCACTGTGTAAATAACTTGTTATATTTTTAAAATTTTAAATAGTACTAGTAAGTGATTTTGTTAAGTTTACGACTTAGTCGTAGACGTAGTTGTAGGCGATGATGGGTGCTGATGAATGTGGATGGGTGTGGATGGGTATGGATGGGTATGAATCAGTGCGGATCAATGTTGATCGGTGATCGTTGATCGTTGGTTGGTATGTGTGTGAACAGTTTAAGAACGGTAGGTTCTAGAAGTTAGGTGTTTGTGTGTGGAAGGTAAGTGTGTTGGTACACAACTGCGTGACATAACAAGTGTAAGTTAGGTAATCGGTGTTAATGGTGTAATAAGTGTGTCCCAGGGTAGTGACTGACCAGTGGGCAAGTGACATAACCACGCGATCATCTAGCAACAGCGTACAAAGGTCAATTACTAGGTAGCAACTTAGTGGACAGAGGTCATTCTCCAGCTAGTACCAGTGTGGACAGAGGTCAGATGGTATGTCATATTATGTAAGCCTAAGGGGGTTTGTATCTTTAAAACTAGGAAGTGCTCAATGATGGATAATATCTTTTTCTTGTTCGTACTCGCAACAATATCTTGAAATTACATTTCTCTCCATACCGCTTTAAGAAAAATGTTATTCTTTTATGTCATCATTGTAACTCGCACCCTGAAACCCAGGCTCACATCTTTAATCATCATCCTTTTAAACTAAATGTCAGTCAGAACAAACAAGAAATGGTTCTTTCAGTTATTTCTCTTTTCTTAACCGAACAAGACTTCAATGTTGATATCGAACGTAGTCCAAATTACATTTCTGATAAAACTAACTCCTGATAGTTTTCTGATAATGCACCAGGTGGAAAAAGGAGCTAAAAGAAAATTCTTAATTTTAAATTGCATTGTGAAGTGTCAGCTTTTAGAAGAATTAGCAGAATTCCAACTGGTAATATTGTATCTTATTCAAGTTCATGTTTAGAAATTTCACAGAAATTACAAGTGGTTTCCCAATTTTTAAATATTACATTGGGATGACTGAATTTGTTTATAATTTCCTCAAATGGTGGTTAAATATTTTCAATATAACTACCTAGTATTCTGTTGACAGTTTTGTTATATTTATTACAGATTTACTCGAGTTTCTAATCTTTCTAGCTTTGTCATGGTTTTTCTCGAGAAAAGGTTTTCGTAAACTTTGATTATTTGGATTAGCTTGATGAGGGATATTTACAAGAATATTAATTATAATTTCATAGATGCTAGAGTTTGACAATGTAAATAAAATGAACGTTACTTTTCTCTATGCTCTGTTGTAGGATTAACCATTTTCAAAATCAAGTAATTTTCAAAGATTTCAGAGGTCATCCACACTTTTCTGTTTCCATAAACTTAACAGGCAGTTTTAACATTTTGCGATTTGCCATTTATAAAAAGTAATGTCCACTCAAACAATGAAGAAAATACAATCGCGCAGAGACACGAGAAAAGAAATTGACAAGTTAATGTTGAAAAAATAACTCATTAACTGAAGAAATGAGAAAATTAAATTGTTGGTGGGACCCTAAAATTTTTAGTTATACCGATGATAGTCTACTTACAAAATATCAAGGCATTATGAATTTTAATGTCATTAAATTACATCAGGAAAAATCTAGCCAATCCCAAGTCGGTATAAAATTAGCCAATCAAAATATCTTATTACACCATGCATGTAATCAAGTTGGCAGTTTGGAATGATTGTTGACATGTTATGTCTAAATTATTTTTCATCCGGTAAATTCTTTTAGTGACTACTTTTAGTTGCAATCATTATTAAAAAATTGATTATTTGTCCAAAATTATTTCAAATCGAAAATTAATTTCCCGACATTTTACAAAAATTAATTTCAACTTTCAACAGAAATTTTGGAAATTTCAATTAATATTTAAATGATTTTATTGCAAATTAACTTTTAATTTTTTTATTGTGATTTTTGTATTAATTTTATTTTTTCTATCATTTGTAGTTATTGATTGCAAATTTAGGAGAAACAGAGTTCTCAAAACAGTTTGGGTGTTGTCTATATCTCGAATGTAATTTATCGATTACTGGTTTGCAAATAAAATTCTGGAAGTGTGTATTTTGTTCTTAGAAACTAATCAGAATCGAGCTACGTCACAGTTGTCATTTTGGATTTAATTTTCAATACCAAATGAAGCGTTTTCAATAAAATATTCCATTTCATTTCATTTTTATAGAATTTTGTTTATGTTCAGATGAGATTTGTATTATATGCGATTCACAAAAAGAAAATGGAATTTGTTTCTACTGATTTTAATATGTCTATCAATCGGAGTAATAATTCGAACATTCACTGTTGAAAATGATACTCAAAATATGATAATTTCTTTGAATTATTGCAATTTCTCTCGAGTTGTTTCGTTGTTTTCGTCGATATCGAATAAAACTTTAAGCGATTATCAAGTATTACATGAAAAACCTATCAATGAATATCCATTTAAATTTTCTAATCAAATTTCTCAATGCATCGATAGCAGTTTGGTTTTTCTGATAAAATCCGCTATTCCAAATCAAAAGAACAGGAAAATTCTACGAAAATATTTCCAAACTTTTAAGATTAGTAGGAATTTTTCTTTGAATTGGTTTATTTTTGTTGGCATTTCCGATATGGCTGACTTGGATGGAATTAAATTAGAGATGGAAAATAACAACGACATGATTCAAGTTAACTTCAAAGATTCTTATTTAAATAACACTTTAAAGTTAATTGCGGAAATGTATTGGATGAGGCTTCATTTATGTTCGGATTTAAAAATCCAACAAAGATTTATTTTCATCGATGATGATGTTTTTATCAATTTGAAAAATCTTTATCTTTTGTTGTCAGAGGTTTATGATAAATTGGCAATATTTGGACATCGGAATGTCAATTCCTTACCTTATAGATGGAGATGGAGCAAATGGTATGTGTCGAAAGATCAGTATTCGAGTGATGTTTATCCACCATATATTTCGGGTTCAACAATAATTCTTAATAAAGAAACTTTAAAAAAAATCAGTTACGCTATTCCGTTTGTAAAATATTTCCCATTTGATGATGTTTATTTGGGTTTTGTTACCGACTTGACCAACATTAAGGTTATTAATGATGAACGCATTTTATCAGATTATAAGTGTGGGATTTTTTGCTATGAGGATGTGGAAAAGAGTATTGCTGTTCATGTACCCAATTATTTATCTAAACTTGAATATTTTTATCTTAAAAATGCAAAAAGACAACTTTTCTATTCTCTATTTTTAGATTTTGTTTTGATAAATTTTCTTATAGCTACTTACAATTATAAGTAATATAATTGATTATAAAAATGTTGACTGAGTTGTCCTCTTGATTATAAGAATTTTATTTTTGATATCTAGAATAGAAATGTTTTTATTTTGATTTGGTTAATGTGAATTAAATCCGTTTTGTAAATAAAGTATTCTACTGAAAAAATAAATAGCTATTGCAAATTTTAAAGTTTATTTGATTGGATTTTGTCCAGAATTCGCGTTTTGGTTTATTCTTCAAATATATTAAAGTCATTAAACTTAGTTATGTATTCAATGTCAGCTACTGTGATTTTAGTATTGATTGTATCCATAGATCAAGGCAAATTACAATTTAAAAAAATAATATCAATAAAATAATTCAAACAAAGTTTTTATATATTGAAGTTACCTTTTTATTCGAAGCTCTTAGTGTTCAAAACATTCATTGTTAATAATTGCTGTTAATTAACAAAATGATAAATATTTATTTCAAAAAACAACAACATTCTACAATCATTCAATATAGCACACTATTAATTAAATTATTTTTATTTTCATCTCACATTCAGTCACTGTTTTTCTTCATATTTACTTCGAAGCATCTCTCACGTCTTAGTTCGATAATCTTTTTTGCATATTTATATCGGTCATCATTTTTATGAATAATATCTTTCTTCACTAATTACAGTTGTTCTAAATGGAATATTCTATAACTGACTTTTTCAGTTTGTTTAACTCTGTCTATTCAATCAAGAAAAACTTCTTTTGCAAATACTAGTGCAACTAGAGTTGAAGTATATCTACCCAATTTTTAGATACTTCTTCAATGTAACATACAGTGTATTCCAGTGGTGTTGTCGAGCTGGAACGTTCCGGTACTTCCTTTTTGGACAGGAACGCGTTCCGGAACTAAAGATAATTTCTGATAACGAGAATTGGCTGACGTATTGAAAAAAAAATTAAAAAGAATTGCTGATTTTTTTTCTAATTTTTGACGAATTTTTATATATATTATTATTACGTTTTTTTAGGTCTCATTGACAGCTAAAAAAACGTCGCCGCCAGGATTATCATGGAAAATCACCCCCCCCCGTCGTTAAATTTGGGACATGAGACCGCACAGAGCGGCCGCCTACCCAGGATCGGCCCTGTCTATATAATTATATATACGCGTTCCGGTAAAAAAAATGAGCACAACACCACTGGTGTATTCCTCGATTTTCCGGTTTGTTAAATGGTGGTTTGAAATTATCTTTTTTACTTTCTGTATAGTATAACTTTTTATGATAAAATATTTTTGCTAGTTTTTTGGTATCTATATTTTCTCTATTTAGTTTATACCATTCAATTTTCAAAAGAAAATTAAAAAATATCGTATTTTATTAGTAATTACACTACTTATATCTTTAATTTCGGCTGAATCTTTTTCTTATATATTTTCGCTCCCACTAATCCAGTGGCGGATCCAGACCATTTAGTAAAGGGGGAACGATTTAGGTAATGACGTCATATATATTTATCCCAATAATCTGATTTAAAATTCGCACCAGATAATTTTATTAAATTTCATATCACATTTAAACAGTCTACTTAGAAAATCATTTGAAAACAGCTAGAGGGTCAGCAACATACATCAGCAAACCACACAAAATGCTTTAATTGAAGGCTGTGGAGAAGAAATACGTGAACAAAGAGTCGTGTTAGAGAATCAAATTATTATGCCTGAAGAAATAGCAGATGTATCACATAAAACCCAAATAACAACAATATTAGTTTTGCGCTTCCTGATTGATCAATTCAAGACTAATCCAAGCCGTGTTTACATCTAGCTAAAACTAGTACGGTCATCAGTCAGAAATAGAATTTAGCAAGAGTAAGTCAAGGAAAGGAGTCGAGTTAGTTTTTAGACTCTTAAACCAAATGGGTTAGTATAGAAATAAAGTTCAAAATATTTATAAAAAAATATTTATTGCACATTATGGTTTATAGAATTGAGATTGAAAGTGATCATCTAATTGCACTGAAGCCCCTAAAATAGTAGAAAGATGCAAATCTTTCAACAGCCGATTCAATTATCAAATTATTCATTCAATCTTTCAAACAAAATGCCAAAGCTATTTCAAAGGAATTAATTAAAACATTACTGGTACACATTCAAGAACGCAGAACTAAAAAGTTGAAAATCAACAATTTTTAAAAATGTCGGAAATTTTATGAAAAATATTATAAAATATTAAATATTATCAGAAATTGCAGCAGAAGTTCCTTTTCAGACACTGACATTAGTTATGGTGATGCTTACAGTCAAACTAATTTTTTTAAAAAAGCTTTGGGTTATGTTATAAGTAGATCGCTTCTAACCAAGGTTCAGCGAACTGATGAAGATAACAGGAAGCTACCTCAATGGAATTCAAAATATATGAGAGTACTGGTATCTTAACAAGAAACCTTAAAACCCTGTTGTACTCATTGATGACTGTCCCACCTCCATCAATGAAGGTGAAAGAGCATTTTCTACATCATTTTATTTTCCCACAAAAAAAGATCCTACTAGAGGGATGCAGCACTGAATACTTAAACGTTTTTAAAATATTATTATTTATGGACGAGGACCAAAATTAAAAGTGGTGTTGAGGACGGCCTCTGATCATTTTATTTAATATTGAAATGTGATTTACACCAAGCTACAAGTATATAATAATATTACTATTATCTATATTTAAATAATTATATAAAATACTTATCAATTTTTTTATTTGTAATTATATCATAACTTTAAAAAAAAGATAAAAATTTTAACAAATCTTAAAACATTTATCAAAGTTGCATAAGTAAAAACATGGATAAACATGGCAATGGAAATCTTTTGAAGTTAATAAATTTTTAATTAATATATTTTTATTATTTTTTGATTATTTTGAATTTTAAGATTTTTAAAGTTGTTTAAATTATATACATAAAAAAAGTTAAAATTCAAGGAAAAACCGGGAAACGAAATTTATATTTCCCGTTTATTTGAGAAAAGTTACCTTTTAATTGCAAAATCAGAGAGGAAAAGGAAACAATATATAATTAAGTTCTAAATCAAAATAGAAAAATTGAGAGTAATAAATCAAATTCAGAAGAACGAAAAATATAAAAAATCTGTTTTTGATCACACAGGTTTAGGACTGTTAGGCTACCAACTCGAAAAAGAAAATATATTAAAAATCAAACATTGGTGAAACCAAAAAAATATGCTACTACTACTACTACTACTAATAATAATAATAATAATAATAATAATAATAAAAATAAAAATAATTATAATAATAATAATAAATAATTAAATAAATTTGGCAACGATTTAATTAAACGATAACGCCAATAAAAAACCTTTCGTACGATATATTTCGATAGCACAGCTATCATCTTCAGGTACTCAAAACCAACTAAAAATATTATGAATTAACATTTAATTTAAACAAATTATTTTTTTATTAATTTAATTTTTTAATAAATAAATATTTTTAAAAATATATTTTAAATTAATTTTAAATTTTAAATTTTTTTACTTATATTCTAATTTTTAAAAATTAATGTAATTTAAAATTTTCAATTATTTTAATAATATTAAAAAAACAAACAAGATTTAACATACGTAAACTATTTAAAAACATTCAAAACATTCGTAGTAACAGCACTCTGCACATTAATCTTTGGATCCAATGACCTTATCAGCAAAGCTTCACATATCACTCGTTCCCAATAACTATTAAAACTTCTCAACAAAATTCTAAAATCAGACATTCCGATATCACTTTGACAGCCTCTATTGTGTTCACTAATATTGGTCAAAACCCTTCAATCGACAATGCTCTAGAACTCGAGTACAGAGATGACGGGAAGTCTCTCCAATGTATGTGGCATTACACCCATTACATGTAAATTGATAAACGAGATCAGAACACAATCCAACCGGAGTTTTTGATTTATTAATAAACATATTGCGTACCTTACACGAATTAGAGACGATCTTATACTCTAAATTTCCTATCAGTTTACCCAACTTCCTCTTATAATTTGTAAAGCCTTCGGAGTACGGCAATACTAACACATATTTAGGCTCAATTTTTTATATCCATTTTTACAATCACCCAGATCAACACTCAATTCACACCCATCCGACAAATTACATTCAGACTTTCCACAACATGGATCCTTAGGATTTTTAATCAATTTATCAACAGTTTCTTTTATCATCAACAATAAAAATGATTTAGAATATCCATTCTTTATCAACAACTCAACCAATTTATCAACACTTTTTACCGAATTAGCAAAAGTAGAAGATAAAGCCCATGAACGATAAATCAATCCTTTCACCATATTTCTCTTATACTTAAATTCACAAAAGCTTTCTGGAGAAGTATAAAGACCAGTATCAGTTGGTTTTCTATAAATCTCTGTCTCATACTGTTTATCTTTGCGTTGAATTAACAAATCCAAAAACGCAATTGATGACTTTCTCTCCGTTTCACATGTGAATACAATGTTTTTATGTAAACTGTTCATAAACTGCAAAAACGGTTCTACATGTTTCTGGTTTTCAAATATAAGAAAAATATCATCCACATACCTTTTATAAACAAAAGGTTTTTCAAATTGGAAAGAAGCAATTTTCTTTTCCAAACTAGCCAAAAATATTGATGCCATCGTTGGTGCTAAAGGGGAACCCCATAGCGACTCCATCTATTTGTTGATACCATTCATCATTGAAAAGAAAATTGACATTTGAAGTAGCAAATTCAAGAAGTTTTCGAAATGCCCTTCTATCCAAAATGTGAGGTTCCGAATCATTTTCATTCCACAACGCACAGCATAAGTCAATTGTCTCAACCAGTGGCACATTCGTAAACAAACTACAAACATCAAACGAAACCTAAATCATTTTTATTGTTGATGATAAAAGAAACTGTTGATAAATTGATTAAAAATCCTAAGGATCCATGTTGTGGAAAGTCTGAATGTAATTTGTCTGATGGGTGTGAATTGAGTGTTGATCTGGGTGATTGTAAAAATGGATATAAAAAAAATTGAGCCTAAATATGTGTTAGTATTGCCGTACTCCGAAGGCTTTACAAATTATAAGAGGAAGTTGGGTAAACTGATAGGAAATTTAGAGTATAAGATCGTCTCTAATTCGTGTAAGGTACGCAATATGTTTATTAATAAATCAAAAACTCCGGTTGGATTGTGTTCTGATCTCGTTTATCAATTTACATGTAATGGGTGTAACGCCACATACATTGGAGAGACTTCCCGTCATCTCTGTACTCGAGTTCTAGAGCATTGTCGATTGAAGGGTTTGACCAATATTAGTGAACACAATAGAGGCTGTCAAAGTGATATCGGAATGTCTGATTTTAGAATTTTGTTGAGAAGTTTTAATAGTTATTGGGAACGAGTGATATGTGAAGCTTTGCTGATAAGGTCATTGGATCCAAAGATTAATGTGCAGAGTGCTGTTACTACGAATGTTTTGAATGTTTTTAAATAGTTTACGTATGTTAAATCATGTTTGTTTTTTTAATATTATTAAAATAATTGAAAATTTTAAATTACATTAATTTTTAAAAATTAGAATATAAGTAAAAAATTTAAAATTTAAAATTAATTTAAAATATATTTTTAAAAATATTTATTTATTAAAAAATTAAATTAATAAAAAATAATTTGTTTAAATTAAATGTTAATTCATAATATTTTTAGTTGGTTTTGAGTACCTGAAGATGATAGCTGTGCTATCGAAATATATCGTACGAAAGGTTTTTTATTGGCGTTATCGTTTAATAATAATAATAGTAATAAAATAATTATAATAATAATAATAATAAAAATAATAATAATAATAAAAAAAAAAAAATAATAATAATAATAATAATAATAATAATAATAATAATAATAATAATAATAATAATAATAATAATAATAATAATAATAATAATAATAATACTATAATTATAAGGATAATTAAAAAAATAATCTTAATAATAATAATATTAATAATAATAATAATAAAATAATAATAATAATAATAATAATAATAATAATAATAATAATGATATTAATAATAATAATAATAATAATAATAATAATAATAATAATAATAATAATAATAATAATAATAATAATAATAATAATAATAATAATAATAATAATAATAATAATAATAATAATAATAATAATAATAAATTAATTTTTAACCATACTCTCAGTATTTGTTGACAAATAGTCCGATTATTGGAAGCACCGTTGTTTTGTACAAAAATGTATTTACAATAATCTATGTGTTTGTTTGTTTTATCGAATATATGAATAATTATTTGCTACTTTATCATGCAATTATATTTCAGGAGAAAATAATGATTTTAAATTTATTTTGTCTATTTAGAAAACTTTAAATCGAACTGTCGATTATGTTTCTTTTGAAAATTTATTTTTTTAGGATTTTTACCACGCAAGCCACGTCGCAGCGATAACGTGCTTGTCGACGAGTGTTCTTTGCTGTCTAGGAACTATATTTTATTCCATATATCTTCAGAAACACGGAAAGTCTTTCCGCAGAGCTCCTTTGATCAATCGGTTTCAGGTAAAGTTTTTTTAATAATATTATCAAACATTACGAACAGTTTCTTTTATTTCTTTAAGGTTTACTTGGCCATTGCAAACTTGGGATTTTGCACCTGGCACTTGATAGATCATATTTATGTGATAACCTCTTTATCACGGCTTGATGAATCGGTTTGTAAGTTCATAGGATATATGTTTATAATGACATTCAATTGCCTGGGCATTATTTCGTGCTTTGTGACATTCTCCGCGTTTATAATCGTGATTTTGGAAAGAAAGGTAGTTTGTGTCTTTCTTTTTATTTCGTTTTGGTTTTCTTCTATTTTACAGTTGAAATTCTGGACCTTCGACGTGTTCCTTTGGGTAGTGGGAACTATCTTACCGATAACCATTTCATCTATTGCTTTAGCTTGTGGTTGGCTGGGATTCAACTCTCAGTGGTAATCATTTAATTTCTACAATTCATTTTCTTATCCTATATAGGTGCGGAATTCGGATAAATATCCCAATAAAAGGCAACTTAATTGAGATAATATTCAGTGGACTTGTCATGTGGATTAACATTTCTTTGTCTCTCGTAACGTATGGGAGCATTCTATTTAAAGTGATACGATCAACGATCAGAGTCAATCATATTAAGAAAACTGATAAATTGAAGAAAATAATGAGCACTGATAATAAGAATATGGCGAAACGTTTTGTTATTTTCCTCATGATATTGTTTGTTCAGTGGTTTCCATTGTCGACTTATTTGGTGTTCAACTCAATCGGATTGAAACCTCCTCAGATATTAATGACATTTGTCATTACTTTTACTAATCTAGGGGGAGTTTTCACCCTAGGGATTTTCATCTGGACCAGACAGAGAGCAGCGAAATCGGTTGGCGCGTTAGAAATGAAAACCATGACTACACATATAGAAAAATGAAGGAAAAACGGTTTAGATATTGAGAATTTTCTTTCATCTTTTTTTACTTACAAATTTCAGCAGAAAATTTCATTTTTCATCAGTTTTTAATAAATATAATGCTCTCTCTTATGTTCATAAATTTTTAATTTATATTTATTATTAATAATTATAGTATCCTATGGACTTTACTATGTTTTATATAACGTTGATTACATTAATTAAATATAAATGCAAAATAAAACATTGCTTATACCAAAAAAATATGCTAATAATAATAATAATTAATAATAATAATAATAATAATAATAATAATAATAATAATAATAATAATAATAATAATAATAATAATAATAATAATAATAATAATAATAATAATAATAATAATTTTTATTAGGATCTTATAAAATACTATTTGTTTCTTGAGTTTATGGAATATTTTTCATGAATATTTTCTTGGGGTAAGTAATTGTTGTGTCTGACCACAAATAGCAACATTGTAAGAAATGAAAGAACGTTAAAATTCAAGTGAATGATAATTATGTTTTCAAAAGGCATTGGAACCAGATCCTTATCAAACCATTTGAGAACTGACTATAAAGCTGAGCTTGTAACCTAACTACAATCTGTGACTACTTAGCATATATTGCTTATTTACGTATGAACTTTACGCCCAAACCGTTGGCGAAAAATCACAGCTTTTGGATTTATCTGTCCTTTTGTTAAGAATTGTAGCATCACCTCATGGTTATATCCGAATAAAATCATGTTTTGCTTTGACGCGATTGATAAGTCATGATGAATTTTGAAAATTTACACGCATATGATTTCGGACCAATTCAAAGCTACTTTGGCTTTGAAACATTTTGGTTGACCAATAAAAGTAATAATACTTTTCCGCACGATATTTCAGGACCAAACGATATTTAAGATTTCGTTTATGAGAATGAAGTCCTGACTCAAAAAAAATTCCATCTGAATTCAGAGGTCCATGATAAACGACTCTCTTACTCGCTCTCTATACAAGGCATGTATGCAATATATTATAACAAAATGTAATTCCATACATAATGCAATTTTTAATTATTAAGTAATTAATTTACAAAGTTTAAAAACTTTAAAATTTTATCGGCAGCATAATATTTTTTTACCGATTCTATGATAAAATCAGCTTTCCATATCAAAAGATGAATAATTTTTCCAATTTAGCCAAATATTTCTTTATAAAACTGTTATACTATATTAAATAGTAACTTTTTATTTTAAATAAATAACTTATTGATCTGAATTATTATTGGTAAAAGTAAATAAAATAAATAACCGAATGGCTTCAAAGGTACATTTTTCAAAGTAAATATTATTAAAATAAAATAGTAATTTATGCAAAATTGTCATTATTATTATATATACAGGCATCTTATGATGAATACTTTTACTATTTTCTAAATATTTTTAAAAATATTTTAAAATTCAAAAAATTTTACTATGCGTGGCTGCATTCAGAAAGTTTAAACTTCATTTTAAAATTCGTAGATAATTTTCACATTTTTAGATAAAATCAATTGAATAATAAATTCCTTTTATAGTGTGTCTTTTTATTTGTCTAATTCATTAGATAAATTTAATATTTAATTTAGTAGACTTCCTATAATTAATTCTGTAAAATCTTCCATTAACACCGGAAATAAATTAAATTAATTTTCAGAAAACCAAAATTTTAACAAAATATTTTCCATACTTTTTATTTTATTAAGTCATTACTTAGTGAATTAGAAAATAATAATTATAATATTTAAAAATAATTAGTATTTTAATTGTATGGTTGTTTTCTGGTGGAAACAGAGCTATAACTCCTTGAAACACAGTAAGCCTTGTACAGTTAAAAAATATGGTTAGAAAATTGCCAAAATACTTCAAGAACTGCATCGTTTATGTCTTGATTAGATGAAAAATACCAGAAATAAAAAGTAATATTCACGAACATCTTATTCATTTATATATATGTGCTCAACTGTGCTCAAAGGTTTTCCAGAATTGAAGTACATAAAAAATGAGAACAGGCAATTTTTTGATTAAATTTTATACAATTCTCTTCAAAATAATCTCTATCGCCTAAGATTCACTCTGACTACAGTCACTACACTGAAGCGACGTACAACACCATGATTCATTCGACAGATGTAAGGAGCATATATAATTTAATAATTTTAGCCATTTCAATTCTTGCAACTTTAACTCTTTTTATGAAATTACCTACGCACTTAGTGACGTAAAAAATATAAATAAAATCAGATATTTAGAAGTCAAAAACATAATAGTTAGCTGCAAAAATTAATTAATGTTATAATGACAGGGTAAAACTAACCTGTTTTACGATGGTAAAAACCGAGCTCACGTTCCTTATTAGTAGTTGAAGTAGTGTAATATGAGGACTATGTCCCGTGGTTATTTTGCTTGTAAAAAAAAATAGAGACCCCTCCTAAAAAAATTTTTTCGGTATGAGGGGTTTAAATTTTTTTTAAATTATTGGTTTTAATTAATGTTAACAATTTTTTTTTAAATATTTGTTTTAATTAATGAAATTTTTTAAAAAAATTATTAGTTTTAATTAATGAATTTTTATTTAAAATAATTTTTTGTTTAAATTTTCAAATTTCAAATTTTTAAAAATTTTTAATCCACGATAAAAAAGTTTAAGTATTTTTTCTCGATTAAAAAGCCTAAAAAATAAATATTGGCTTAAATCGCCTACGATTGGTCATACTATAGTGAGAGGTATTTTCGAATAAAATTGGCTCAAACCCGATTAAAAAACCTCAAAATATTTCATCGAATAAAAAGTCTAAGTATTTTTTCATACTTAAAGACCCATAAAAATAAAATTGGCTCAAATCGTCTGTCTACTAAAAAGCCTAAAGTATATTTGCTCGATTAAAAATCCTGAATATATTTTTTTATTTATATATTTTATTGCGCAATAATCCTACGTATTTTTAATTCTTGGATAAAGTTCCTGAATTTTCTTTAAAATTACTTCAAAGCGATAAACTAAATAATAAAATAAAATACATATTTAAATATACATGATTTACCTTTTGACATTTTTTAATACTTAATAAATAAACAAATTCAAACAAAATATTTAATAATTTATTAACATAGTTATTTCTGATTTAATATTTTCACATAATAATTATAATCCAAGGATTTTATTCCGAGTATTACTAGTTTCCCACTTGAAAATATATTGACACATGATGGATTATATTTTTGAAGACGCAATGCTGGAAATATTTCTGGTTCAAATATACAATTCACCTTTCTTTGTAATTCATATAGATTTATAAATTTTCCAATATCGATTGTTACAGTGATTGATTGAATTTGTAAATCATGTATATTATATTTCAAATCCCCAGTTTTTAGAGGTTGCTTATATCCCATTACCCGACATTCCCTGATCTGAAAAATATTATCGGATACTTACCTGATCGATCTACAATTTGCTGTGATTTTCCAAATGGGAATTTCATATCAGGTATAGAATATCTTCCTTTATAATTTATGTTACTCAACATTTTCAAATAATTTCAATTCAAGTAATTCTAAAAATTAAAACAAATATAAACAATTAAATAAATAATTAATAATAAAATGGAATTAAAAAATGATTCAGTATATCAAGTAGTTGGACCAACTGGTTGTTGAAAGACTTTATTTGTATGCAATTTATTACAATCGAACTTGTTCAAATCAAAATTCAACAAAATATATTGGCATAGAGGAGCTGACAAAGAACATGGACTTACTCAAAATCAATTCTGTAAATTGAAAATGACAATAATTAAAGGATTTCATAAAAATTGGTAATCTAGATTACATCAAGGCGATGTTATTATTATCGATGATTTATACCAGGTAGCTAATAAAGAAAAGGATTTTAATAATTTATTTACAAAAAATGCTCGACATATTGGAGTTACTGTTATTTTTATTACTCTAAACTTGTTTCATCAAGGGGGCGGTCATAGAACTCATAATTTAAATGTACAATACTTGGTTAGTTATTTTTAAAAACTCTCGAGATGCAACCATTATAGATTTTCTTGCTAGACAAGCTTATCCGAATGATAGATAATTTTTAATTGATTCGTTTCAAGATGCAACAAAGGTTCCCCACGGTAATTTGTTCTTTAACTTTACACAACAATGTCTTGATGAATTACGTATTAGAACTGATATTTTCAATGAGAAAGGTGTTACAATTTATAAACAAAATTGAAATTCGAAAATATTTACTTGAAATGACGTTTAAAAAAGTTATTGTTCAACGTAAAAATCAACAAAGAAAAAAGTTACAAAGAAAAGGGTTACTAAACGTCAAATATTAAAAATGAGTAAGAAGATTGTTAAAGATGAAAAGTAGATTAAAATATAAACAAAGCAACTCGATGAAAAATGTATTTAATATGAAAGTTGAAGGTACTCTACCATTCTTTAATGCCTTGATGAAGGTTCCTAATATTAAAAGAACGAATATTTTACAGAATTTTCCTTCATTTGTTATAGATAATCTAGTTGAAGTTATTGTTAATGTAGTTCGTGGTAATGTAAACATTACTAAAGTTAAAAAACTTGTATTACAAAAACATAAAAGATCACTTTTATCTTTAGAAAAACACTAAAAATCGTCGTCTGATTCAAAAAATAATATATAAACAAAATGGTGGATTTTAGGGGCATTAATTCCAATAGTATTATCGGCAATAAGCGCAATTTCATAATTAACTTCATAATGGGTACCAATAATTCATTACCTGGATAAACATAATTTAGATTTAAATATTTTGAAAATTTGTTGTAATAATGAAGGAAACATTAACCAAAAATCGAAACACAGTGAAAAAGCTCGAAAAAGTATGGACAGACCCAAAACATCCCGCTGGTTTTGGTGGTGTAAGAAAACTAGCAAAGGAAGTAGTTAATTCAAAGAAAGAAACTCGGAATTGGTTATCTGGGCAAATGGCGTACAGTTTAAATAAACCAATGTTGAAGAAATTCAAAACCCGTAGTTATAAAACAATGGGAGTTGATGATTTATGGTAAATGGATTTGATGAAAATGATACCCTTCTTTAAAATTAATAAAGGATACAAACATATTTTGACATGTGTTGATATATTTAGTCGATTCGCTCGTGCTATTCCAACAAAAAACCAAATCGGCCAATGAAATGGCTGAAGCAATCAAGGAATTATTTATTGATGGCAAGCCTCGTAATTTACAAACTGATTTGGGTATGCAATTATATAAATTAATTAAATAAATTTTTTTTTAGGTAAAAAATTTTATAATAGTAAAGTTAAAGAAATTATCAAAGGAATAAATCATTATTAATGATTTAATCAATTTAAAGCTGCTCACGTGGAAAGATTTAATCGAACTCTAAGAGATCGCTTGAAAAAATATTTCATTTATAGAGGAAATAAAACCTGGATAAATGTTTTGCAGAAAGCAATTTATAGCTTCAATTATTCGCCACATAAGGGTTTAAATGAAATCAATAATGAAATCAATAATCAAAATGAAACTTATGAATTAATAAATCCTAAACATACTCCTGATGTTGATATTTTTATTGAAAAATATAAGAACTTGGTTATTGTCTGTTCACATGTTCCATTTAAAGTAACATTCCCTGACATTCAACATGCATTTAGTTTTGGATTAAAATCTATAGCCATCTTTAATGAAGATGATCATTGTCAACTAAAATTACCAAAATTTACAGATGATGGTGTTATGGAACAATTTTGGATAATTATAAGTTATGAAGAAAAAACAATATTTGAAAAATATTTTGAAGATAATTTGCTCATTAACACATTATCTGAATTACAAGGACATTTAATGTAATTTATTCCGTCTCCGTTTAAAGAACTAAAAATTGAAAACAATGAATTGGTTAAAATAAAACTTGCAGATAACATTTCAAAAATATATTTTGACAACAATTTAATCAAAACCTTAGGATTAAGTAAAAAATCTTTTAGTGATAAAGACATCATTGGTAATAAATTTCCAAGATTATTACATCATCATCAACAAATGTTCATTTATTCCAATATTATTGAACCAATAACTATTGGAGATGTTAGAGTTCCTCTATTAAAATCTAGTTGGGTTAAAAACTATGAACAAGGGAAAATTGTACAATTAGAAATGAAGAATCCAATGTATTTACCAATTTCAACTTCAACTATAAACAACATTGAAATTAATATTCGCGATGATAGTGGAAAATTAATTAAATTTAGTAAAGATACCAAAACACATTTATCAATACGTTTTAGAAAAATAAATGAATAAAGATCTTTATATAAATCTACCGAGTAATAATTGTCTTCTTACTCATCCAAATAATAAAGCTGATAAATTTAATGTGGAATTTCAAAATCCAATTTACATGGAAGATGAATGGCAAGTTGCTCTGACCGATTTCATTTTTCTATACAATAATTTTCCATTTTATAGCAACTCAAGTGTTAAATATAGTAAGAGTACATTACATACAAGTTATGAATATTTTTACTATAACGATGCTAAGAATGAATATACAATTAGTCACGACTCTATATTTTATCTAGTATACATTGATGGAAATACTTTAAATATTAATTGTAAATATTTTCCATTTAAAATTTCATTTGACAGCATTACAGAAGCTCAAAAATTAGGATTTAATAAAAAACAAGTAAATTTTGTTGAAAACTTGAATCAAATTAAAATTTCTTCAAATAATCGTAAAATAAAGTTTGATACAATTCAATTAACTATAAATTATTTTTATGATGTCGAGTATACAGATAAATTTGAAGAAAATTTAATCATTACTAATTTATCACAAATAAATGACTTTTTATCCGCATCCATTTAAATCTTGCGAAATTAAACAAGGAATATTAGTCAAAATTGGATTGGAAGATGATGTCAGTAAAGTTAAATTTAGTAAATTCTTGGCTCAATGTTTGGGTAATCCTGACATTGTAAACTTTTATAGTAGTAGTCAATCTGGAGGAGAATTACCATATTTTATAGGTAAACAATATGGAACCGGTTGGTTCAAAACAATAAGTAGATTTGCATTACTTATTCTTAGACGTATAGGCAATTTCAGTATGAAAACGGCAAATGACGTATTAAATAATAATTCTGATATTTTACCTGCTTTAAAATCAAATGCAATATATGAAATTAAAGAATCTTTACCTAGTGTTATGCAAACTTTACCTAGTGTTATTAATAAAGTAAGTGATCTATTTAATCGTGAAAATGAACAAAAAGGAGGGACACTTAAACGTAGAAAGATTATGAAGAAACATATAAACAAAAGAATGAGAGGATTTGGAACTAAATTTGAAAAATGATTAGTCAATAACTTTAAGTAAAGAAAGTGATTATCGTGAAAACTATAGTCAAGATTTTGAAAATCATAATTATAGTACAAGTTATATGCAAAGTATTGTTAGGAATATGGGATATCTTAATAAAAATTTGAATTGTAGTATCAGTATGTCAGACTTTTGAAATAGGTATCCATTCTTTACATTCGTATTGGCGCCAGATTTCGATCTTAATCAAAGTCAGTTACCACAAAGTGGAAATTTAAGATTAGATATAAAGTTTGGATCACCCCTAACTGAATCTGTTACTGTAATTGTACATGGAGTTTTTGAAAAGGAAATTCAAATTACTTCCAATCAAACAGTATTAGTTTGAACTATAAACCAGATTGAGATTTTTGAATTGTCAAGTATGAAATAAGAAATTTAATTAAATATATATTTTTTAATTATATTAGTTCTATTCAGATTGATTCTATTGGTAGAAAATTAAGGGGAAAAGATTTTCTTGGAGTTTTCTATCTAGATAAAATTCCATACATCGATGTCCCCTTTTATTAATTAATAAACTAGAATCCATGTTAATGCCAATTGAATACAATCTAATTCGTTATCAAAATCCAATGACAAAAACATGTGGACAGCATTGCTTAGCTTGGTTAAAAACAATGAAAAATAAATGAATTTATTGAATAAAGTTTCTTTTCAAAATTGTTTTTTAATTATAAGTGTAATTAAAGATGTATTATGTACTACGTATTACTTTTAAAGGATTAAGTTCAGAGGATTATATGTATTTAAATGTTTTTGGTGTTATGTAATTAAGTGTGTTTTATAAACTAAATTTTAATTGGTCGATCATGTAACTACTTACATGTTTGTTAATATATAACTGAATGCATTTTTTAAAAAATTCACTTCTTTCAAATACCAAACTTAAGTAAGTTTTTTATTATATTTTCAATTATTTTTATTTTTAGAAAATGGAATCCGTCAATAATATAATTAGAGATTTAAAATCATTAATAAAAATGATCAAAAAAATGTTCAAAATGTTAAGAAAACTACGATTAGCAAAAATAAAACAGTAAAATGTAAGTACTATTAAATTTTAACTATCATATCATAATTATAAAATGATAATTAATTATAATTGAATTAAATTTAATATTAATATTTTATTAATTTAAACACAATAAATTCAAAATAATATGATAAAAAATAAAAAACTAGGACGAATAAAGTTAAATAAATTTTATTTAAATACATTTGGCTTAAATAATTTTCCAAATTGGTCGAATAGTCTGGTTTCCTTCTTTATATCCTTGAATTCTTCTTTTAATCATAAAATGTTCATTTTCTTTTTTATTTTCATAATTACATTCTTTTTCACAATTCATAAAAGTGAATTGTTCATTAAAACTAATATCTTTGTTGATTGCTATTAATAACTCTATTATATTTTTTCGATCAATTTCTCCAATTTCACCAACTTTCATATTATATAGGCTTTGTTTCAATGTAGTTAGTTCCTATTAAAATTTATTAATAATATCACTTTTAATGAAAATACTTACTTTAAATGAATATATGATTGGAAATTTTAAATATTCCATTGAATATTGTAACAACATTACTGGTGAATTTCTGCTAAACTGATAGCATTTACGGAATTTTCCTCGAGAATTAACTTGACAGCTTCTTTTCTAATCAATGTTTCTATAAAAAACAATTAATGAATAATTTCATAATATGAAAACCATTTACTTTTATTCATTTTATGATTTTAAACTATTTAAATCTACTTATATAAGATTTTCCAAATAAAATTAACCAATCAAATTCATTTATTCATTGTATGTAAAATTAATTTAATGTTTATATTTTAATGATTTATTTTAATGATTTATTTTAATGATTTTATGATTAAATATTAAAAGTTTTCTTTTATTATAACAGGTAACCTTTACACCAGAATGGATGTTTCGAATTTAAATTTAAAGTTAATTACAGTACCCACACAGTTAATTAATAAGTTAAATAATGTTATCAATCAAATGGGATCTGTTAAGATTCAATTTTGTATTGATGTAGACTTTGAAAAAAATGGAGAATTTCAATCTTTCATCATTTTAAACTCTCCAGAATAATGAGTGATTCATTTTTAGATGAAGTTGCTATTCTTCTTGACGAAAAAATAACATTAATTAATGACAGGTAGTAACTGGGTTATAAATAAAGTAAATTAATTTTGTTCTTACCAAGTTTTCACAAATAAATCGGTTGAGTGGTCATGGATTTATTCCAACACCATTGTCCTTATTAAATAAACATTGTACTGTAAATGTTGCTAATTCTGATAATTTATGATTTATTTACAGTATTTTAGCTATTTTAAATCATGAAAATATAAGTAACCATCATAGAAAAGAAACATTTAGCTACAACACATCTGAACTTGACTTTTCATCTTCGGATTTACCTGTAAAACTTTGTAACATTCCAAAATTTGAAGCTAAAAATCCAAATCTTTCAATTCATGTCCTTAAGTATGATGAAAATATTTTATTGATAATTTTTCTAATCCTGAAGTTTTCAAACACCCTTATGTCAAAATAATTCATCGTTCTAAAGTTGTTGCGGGACAACCTATTAATTTTATTTTATTAGAAAGCCTTGATTCTTATCATTATATCGCTGTTACTAAATTAGATAGGCTTTTAAATTATAGGAATCATTCTTTAACTGATACTAGAGTTCAAAGTATATGGTGTCATCTCTGTCTAAATGGTTTTCACAATATAATTTCATTAAATAAACATAAAGGGTTGTGTGATAAAAATCAATTAGGCACAACTTTATACATTACCTTTAAATAAAAACTTGGAAGATAAGAATTGGGCTAAAACTGTAACTTCTCATTTCGTCTTTTACGCTGATTTTGAGGCTATCATACCTTCAGATGACATACATTTTCAAATACATATGCCGATTTCGGACGGTTTACTTTTAATCAACAATTTTACAGGTGCAAAATCATATAAGAGATATTCTTTCGTTTATTTCGGCAACTTGTTGTTATTTGTGTAATTAGATTTTATCAGTACCGGTTAAGGACCATGATCACTTTACTGGAAAATATTTTGAAGCAACTTGTTCCAAATGTAATATTTCTCGACAAATAAGGTTTGAATTTCCAGTTGTTTTTCATAATTTAAAAGGTTATGATCTTCACCATATCCTCAAGTATGGTATGAGTGATTTTAACATGTGAAAAATAAGTTGTATTCTTGTAACAAGTGAAAAATTTCTTTTTTTTGTCGGCAAGAATCAGTGGATTAACTGTAAAATAAATTTGATTCTTGTCAATTTATTAATAGTTCATTAAGTAACGCAGTTAAAACATTATCCACTCTTCCTTTAACTCGTTCGGAATTTGTAGGTAGCATTATCGATACTAAAGGCATTTTCCCTTATAAATTTGCAACTTCTCAAGAAGTTTTAGAAACTACATATGAACTTCCACCGATTTCGAAAGATGTAACTGAAGCCGAATATAGCAAGGCTCAATCTATTTGGGAAGAAGCCAATTGTAATTCTTTAGTAGATTATATGATGGTTTATCTCAAACTTGATGTTTTTCTTTTGGCTGACTTTATCCAGCAATTTCGTTCAAAGTTCTTAGCTCAGAACCGATTGGAACCACTTAACTTTTATGGAATTCCCGGTATGTCTTGGGCATCGGCTCTTATGACTCTTGTAAACCAATTGAACTTCTCACTGATATGGACATACATTGGAGAGACTTTCCGTCATCTCTGTACTCGAGTTCTAGAGCATTATCGATTGAAGGGTTTGACCAATATTAGTGAGCACAATAGAGGCTGTAAAAGTGAAATTGGAATGTTTGATTTTAGAATTTTGTCGAAAAGTTTTAATAATTATTGGAACGCGTGATATGTGAAGCATTGTTGATAAGGTCATTGGATCCAAAGATTAATGAGCAAAGTTCTGTGACTACTAATGTATTGAATGTTTTTAAATAGTTTACGTATGTTAAATCATGTTTGTTTTTTTAATATTATTAAAATAATTGAAAATTTTAATATAAATTTATAATATAAATGGAAATTTTAAATTAATTAAAAGTTATTTGAATATATTTTATAAATATTTATTTATTACAAAATTAAATTAATAGAAAATAAAATAATAAATAATTATTTAATTCACTTCATTAAAACAAACAATTTAATTTAATAATAATATAATTTAAAAATAAATAAATAAAATAATTGACTTGATTAAAACAAACAATTAAATTTAATAATAGTGTAATTAAAAAATAAATAAATAATATTATTGACTTGATTAAAACAAATAAATAAAGTATATGTAATAAAAATAAAAAATAAATAAAAAAATATATTCAGGATTTTTAATCGAGCAAATGCATTTTAGGCTTTTTAGTAGACAGGCGATTTGAGCCAATTTTATTTTTATGGGTTTTTAAATATGAAAAAATACTTAGACTTTTTATTCGATGAAATATTTTTAGGTTTTTTAATCGGGTTTGAGCCAATTTTATTCGAAAATACCTCTCACTATAGTACGACCAATCGTAGGCGATTTAAGCCAATTTTTATTTTTTAGGCATTTTAATTGAGATAAAATACTTAAACTTTTTTATCATGGAAAATTTAAACAAAAAATTATATTAAATTAAAATTCATTAATTAAAACAAATAATTAGAAAAAAATTAACCTCCCTCTTCCCCCAAACAAAATATCCACTGGGCATAGTACTCATAATACATTATTAGTTGAACATTCTAATACTTTGCGAATACTGCTTCGCGATGATAGGATGAGCCAACATCAAAGGATAAAAAATCTAGGTCACTAAGAACGCTTGCCTGTGGCAAGCCATCTATCACTGTAATAAAAATAAGCTTTGAAAAATATCTAATTCCAAAATAATCCAGGAAAACCTAAACCCAGACTTGATAGTTAAACTTAAAGAAAAAATAATGATAATAAACATCAATTGTCCATTTGACGAAGAAACAGCCATCTAAGAGGCTATAGATAATATTACTATATCAAAATAAATACAAACAAAAACTGAACTTCAAACTACAATATAGACGTTTTTGTTTTCTCTTTGGAAAAAAATACAATAAGAAAACTACGAATAAAATATTAAGAAACAAAAGCAATGAGAAAGAAAATAGTAAAATACGTAATCCACGGATCCAGAAAATTATGGCACCAGGGGGTATTTAAAATTCACTATAAAACACACCAACAATAAACACATTAGCCTTCTTGACACATGTTGCTAAAAACTTTGGAAAAGTTAAAAAGGTTTGATTTCATGATCCGTATTCGTACTGAAAATTATGATCAAAGAAACTTTTCCCCTTTCTAGGGAACAGGAAGTTCCTGTCCTTGTTGAGCTTCCATTAGGAAATCGGTTCCATTGCTCCAGGTAAATTACAAATACTGTAAACAATTAATTATAACTTCAAGGTGAATCTTAAGTTTCTATTTCTTCATTTCAGCTAAAAGCTAGAGTTTCGATGGATATTTCTGAAATATCTGAAATGCTGTAAAATTTTAAATTCTATTACTTCATAGTCTTCGGAATTTTCTTCAAAAATTTTCGCAGCCTTTTTTCAAAAACATTTGGTGAAAAAAATGTTTTAAATGATAATATAGTTACTATTCATCTGGACGTTTCTACATTTTGAAAGTTTGTATGCATTTTTTACTATGTATTATGTTTGTGTGTTAAAAAAATTTCTTTAAATTTCTGCTTTTCTTTAATATAAGTTGTTATTCATTCAAACAAGTTACATACTCACACAAGTATGTATATCTTTATAATATAATGTTATTGATTTTTTCATTTTATTATAGAAGTTGCTATTCAGTTGAAACAGGTATAATTTCGCGAATAACTTTCTGTTTGATTGTATCAATTTTCTCTTGTTAGTGACTTTAAGCAATTTTTTTCCCATCTCGAAATTAAAATATCTAACTTTACATTTAATATTTTTAATTATAAATTACGTCTATCAATGTTTTCGTTCTAAGTTATTTTAATTTTCTGTAATCTATCATTATTTTCGAAATTCACAAAAAAGGTTTTAAAATGAAATTTTATTAAATAAACTATAATTTGCGTTTCTCCTTTTACGTATTGGAAAAGTGGAATGTGAATAAGCACCTGAAATATTCTCAAACTTAATATTGTTTTTTGAATATTAATAAAATTTTTGTATAAAATATCTCTTAGTCTGGCTACTGATGTTCAGGAAAAATACAATTAAAAACCAACAAAATATAATTCATTTATTGAATCTATAAATAAATACACTTCGTTCAATAATTTAAAATACAATCACAGTAAGATAGAGAATGTCATTCATTTTCTGTCTGTTTATTGGTCCACGTAGCAATTTTATTTGGAAGCATATGTTAAGAAAGTTTTTTATTGTAAAAATTGTAATTGACAGGTTATGCATATTGATATTATATTTCATACATGGCCAAAATGCGGATCTTGAACCTCATGCGGGTCTTTAGCATCATCTATGTGGCTCTTATCGACTCTCACGAAATGACATCAAAAATTTGAATTTAAAGTTATTTACAAACTAAATATTTTTATTTTTACTTAACAATTCAAAAATACATAGTTTGTTAAAGTGCTTCATTTGATAGGTGATATTTATTGTTCTCTATTCATTGTATATTTTGATTATGGCTTTTCAAAATTTAAGTTAATGAATTATGGATCCTGCCGAATTAAAGTCTTATTTTATTTCAAACTCACCTTAGCAAATACATACATCAACCAAATAGACAGACTAAAAGACAGGCAGACATACTTTCATATAGTGATGATCAAAGAAATCAGTATTTTGTACATAAAGTACAATAGTAAATTATAATTAAGTACGTTTTTGACAAAATAGTTTTCAAAACAGACAACACTATCTGAATTTAACATCCGAAAACATTCAATATTCAGAAATTCAGCATTTAGCAAATGCATTTTATAAGTAATATCTGACACACCTGACTATTTTGTCTAAACAAATGTAAGTTAATGTAAAGAAAATAATTTATGTAAAGAAACGGATCCACTAAAAAACCGGCCCCAATTTTTTTGAGTAAAGAAATTATCCTTAAAATAGTATTGTAAAATTATTTTTCTCTTTTAATATTCCATTAATAATTAAAGTAAAATGATTAAAAAATTTAATAAACAAAGCTCGCTTGACAATTCGGTCAAACAACGGAAAACGGTTGAGACAATCAAAGCTCTGTTTTCTAAAAAATATCAATTCTTTTAAAATAAAAAGATCAATATAAAATATAAAAGAAATAATTTTTTTGTTACTATTTAACATAATCAATAAATAATGATATAAATTACTTTAAGAAGACTGTTCCAAAAATCAATATCATTACTGATTCATAGTCAAATAATAAAAAAATTCTTTATGTCATTCCAAAATGAAAAGCAATCAGAGGTGAAAACCAAATAAAATATTTCTATATTTTTATTTATATATCCGAAGTGAATTGTTTTTTGTTATTGTAGTCTATTATTAATATATTTGTTATTTATTTTTTAGTTTATCACATTTTTTATGGTAAACCAATAAAATGAATCACCTTTAAAATAAAATCCATTCATATGAAAATAGTAAAAAACAACTGAATATTAAAAGTTAAATTGGATTCCATTATTTTTGGCATGATTTGAGAGGGGTAAGATAAGTCTGTTTTACTGTGATGATAAATACATATTACCTATTTAATGAAGCTGTCAATTTTATGAATACTGACTAAATCATTTCTCAAAATAATTAAGTTCAGAAATAAAAATATAAATAAAATATTATATAGATTCTCACGTGAGAATCAATTTGAAAAAAAGTCTGTTTTATGAAAATTTTGCATTAATTCAATCTAAGTAAAGATGAAATTAAAAAAGTAACAATTATTCAATGTACTAATAATAAATATTTCTGAGCAAAAAATAATTAATAAAGTACAAGGTGAATAATATCAATAGTAGTAGGTTATGAGAATATATGTATGATGAATACTGTACAAATATCATGTCAAGTGTAAAATGTATTTAAAAATATTATTATATATCGTATGTTTGTTGTAAGTTGAAATTGTATAATTAAATACTCGGAATATTATTTATATTTAAGAAAATTTTCCACATATAAAAGATTGGAAAATTGTTTTATTTAAGTAATGTATAATTCGAAACGGCTTATAAATAAAGTTGAATCTTTTTCTAACAAGTATATATGACTTACCAGACAGTTCAAGGTAAACGTAAATGGCAATATAAATTTGCAATCAAATACCTTTTTTCAAAAGAGGAGTGCAATAAAGTACTTTTTTGATAAAAGGTTTAACTAGAAACAAATAAAATTCACTAAAATGAGGAAGCAAAATGCAAATCTCCATTATTAATTTAAAACTTAAAATTTTGCTGCTTACTGCAATAGTATTAACTTGTTTATTATTTATGTTGTATAAATATTTCAAGTAAAATAAATTTTCATGAAATTTAAATTTAACAGAAACATTGTTACAAATAGATGTCATCGCATGAAATTAATTAAGCACACACAAACGAGCTTTTAAAAAAACAACTTATTATTCAACAGCTTTGTTAAAAATAGAGATAAATGTACAATAGTTTAATCTCACTTCCAATATCCAACACACTATTATACAGCTCTTCGTTGCGTAACATATAAAATGGGCATTAACTGGTTTACAAATAATTAATACAGAATACCGGAAATCTTAAAAACATACCGACATTCAAACAAAACTATTAATTATACTGAATATCTCCTAATCTTGAAACTACAATATTGAAATATTATGTAATACGTTAATTTGATTAATTGTATAACATCCATTATCATACTTCTTTACAAGTTTAGTAATATTTTCTATCAAGATACATTTTTGTTGAACATAAAGTACTGTTAATCAAAATAAAAAACACTACCTAACATGTTATATTAGTGTAATATATTATTAAAACAAATAGAAAAACCTCCCGAAACTTTACAAGAGGAGAATAAAGTTTTGTCTTTAGTCGCTTCATCATCATCAAGTAGAATATTTATTTTGTTTTTTATAAATGTTTTTATTTTAAATTAAAATAACGAATTTTAAAATGTTGAAATTCCCAAATGGTTTTATTTATCATTTATATTCACTAAATTTCATACAGTGGATAGTGATATTTGTTCGGTGACAATTCGGCAGTTGCGATAGGCGGGACAAGAGGTAGTTCTCCTTGACTTACATTACGCTTATTTGCAGGTTCACATTGAAAAACACTTATGGCGTTTTCAGGTGGTACCCATGATGGTTCTACCCAGGTGGCTTTAATTCGTTGGAGTTCTTGACATAATTGCAGTCGTAAAATCATTGAACATAAATAGCGAAAGGGGGTAGCTCGAGGGTGGGTCTTTTGGCTCAACTTTCTTGCACTCAATTTTGATAAAATCGACATATACTTTTTAAACAACAATCGGCTCAAAATCACTAACACTGAGTATTCCAGTGGACACTCATTAAATATAATATGAACATAAATAGATCATAATGACAAAGAGAGGGAAAAGATAGCGGGGAAAATTGCGAAACCGTTGTAACAGTTAAAATGAATAGCCTTCGGAAAAAGATTAATCCGAACGACCAAAATCCGGAAAAATAATGTTTTAAATAATATATAAGAATTAAAAAAATTATGTTGAATTGAGACGGAAAATATGGGCTGAACGCTGCGCAATTTTCGGAAATAGTTAAAACATTTATCTTAAAACTGTAAAATAAGTGCGGAACGCTGCTAAAATTTTCCGAATTAATTAAAATACTTATCGCAAATAGTAAAGTAAAGGTGGAATGTTGTTCAATCGTCAGTATAAACCGTAGGATAAGAGCGAAACGCTGCTCAAATTTTCCGAATCAATGAAAATACTTCATCGAAAACTGTAGAATAAGGATAAAACCGTAAAATAAGGGTGGAACGCTGCTAAAAATTTTCGAATTAACAAGAATACTTTATCGAAAACTGAAAAATACAGATGGATTACGGCTAAAATTTTATAAGTAAGATATTTTATAAAGCTGAGGAATGAGGACGGATTCCCTACTAAAAACTTGATAATCATATGATAATAGTAAGGATAATGGTAATTATAATAATAATAATAATAATAATAATAATAATAATAATAATAATAATAATAATAATAATAATAATAATAATAATAATAATAATAATAATAATAATAATAATAATAATAATAATAATAATAATAATAATAATAATAATAATAATAATAATAATAATAATAATAATAATAATAAATATAATAAATATAATAAATATAATAACATAATAAAGGGTTTACAGGCCATAGAAAAATCATCAATACGGACAACAATAAGATGGACTATGGGAATAGACGTAATGATAAATGAGACAACAGTATGAGTTAACATCTGAAGGAGATAGGAGAACAATGGGACCTAAAAATCGAAAGCGAGCATAGGCCTTCTATCAGCAGCTCGTTGGACCCATGGATCGTTCGGTCAATTATAGCATTAGCAATAGCGCTCACTTTTTCGGACGATCTACCCACTCGAACACAGTTCCAACGTTGCTTTGCAACGGGTGCCGAGTGGTAAGCGAAAGATATTTGTATGGGGTTGTCTGGGTAACAACAATATAGTTTCAAAATATCAATACCCAGAAACCCACCACATAGCTAAATTTAAAAGAACTTTATTAAACCGTTATATAAGTAATATTTAGCGTTAAGGGTTGGATTGATAATATTACATAAAAACTCCCTTTCTCCTCTTACCAGATATTAGCGGCAAAAATCATTTTTTCTTTTTCATGCTATTTTATGGACAATATTAATTCATTTACTACCTCTTATTTTACTATGTAATTTATCAAACTGTAATTCTATTTTTTCAATCTCAATTTATTACCATATAAGAAACTAAATATCTAATTTAATAATCTTTTTTATCTTTGTTATATACATTAAGAAGATTATTTATTTAATAGCGAGTTTTTATAGCTTTAGAAAAAAAATCAGTAATTTAATATTTTAAATAATTAAAAATTGTTACACTTCATTCAAGCATTATTTTGGGAAACTCAAAATTTAGTCATGATAAGAAAACATTTATTTCTCCAACACATCCACACGCTATAAATTTGTACATGAATTTGTCAAGTCTCTCGCTAGTGGGTTTTCGTAGCAAAGGTCATCGAGAATATGCGTGGTCATTATTCGCTTGAGGGTTTAAGTTTTTCCATAGGTCGAGCTGCATAATGCGCTTTGGTAACGCCAGATGAGTTGAAGCTTGGGTTTTGAGTAGAGCTGGGTCGTCGAGATAAACGATATGCCATACTCTGGGGCAAACCCATCAGTGCTGGGTATTCTGCCACTTGCGATATCGACATTTATTCGAGCAAGTTGTGTTCTCTGCATGTTGGCTTGCCAGCGAGATTTCCGTTCTATATATTCTAGATGATGCAATGCGACTTCAGCTTGGTGCCGGATTTCGACCCGGTTCTTGTTGTATAGCAAGGCTTGGAATCTCCACCTCATCGTCCTCTCGCAGGTTTCGGTAAGGCCACTCCTTGCTACCGTAGGTGGATAACGTATAGCCGTGATCCCAGAGGGCTTGGCGGTATTGTACTATAAACCGGTCTGAAACCGTTTGAGTAGTTCTGGAATTGTCGGACCACTCGAGTTTCGTTGGGTTTCATTCTAGATGAGTTAAGATAAATTATATACAATGTAACTTTTTAATTCCATTTATTTATATTATAAAAATAATTCAAAATTTAAAAAAATATTAAAAAATTATTAAATTTTCAAACAAAAATGATTATAGGTTATATTAGATGTTTAATTATTACTACTATTAATTCTATAATATTTTAAAAATACAAAACAATTAATGGAATAATCACTAAGGTGAGATCTCAGTTTCGTGTGAAATTCGTTGAAACGGAAAATACTCGTTCAGATTCGGTGAATTTTGGACGAACTGTTAAAACTGCATCATATAATTGTTGTAAAGTTTGAGTTCTTTTGCCAGTTTTCTTATATATAGCAAATTCTTCTTTGAGAGATTTATATGGGGTCTCTTTTACTCCACCCTCTTTGGATGCATTATTTATGCAAGCGTTCATTTCGCATTCTAAAGACATAGTATCACAATGAACATAAACATCATTTGAATCGATGAAGCGCTCTTCATCATCAGATCGGCGGATGCTGATAAATAAGGGTACAGCCGATTCAACAAGCGCGTAGGGAAATTTAAATTTTCTTTTGTTGGTATTTTTTGCTGCAGAAGACAGGTTAACAATGAGTTGAGATCTGAATTTTCTCGAGAACATAATAGTGTCTTGATATTTTCTTTCAGTGCGTTACTTTCAGGTATCGCTTGAGTTCCGATTCCATCAAGCTTTTTCAACAAAACATTAATTGCACCTTTGGCAGTAATTAAATTGGCGTCTTTCTTACTCAATGCAAGCACAGTGAGTTCTAATGGTTGCAAAATAGAGCACAACCCTGTAGTTACGTCTAAATTGAGACCAATGAGTAAGTTTGTGGGGTTTAATTCTGTCAATGCTTCCACAATTGGTTTCTGAAGCTTCAAAAACTTTTCCAGTATAAGATAGATCAAATTCCATCTATGTTTAACGTCCAATATCTGATGGAGTTCATGCTCAAGCTCAATACAAACTTTTGCTTGCAAGATATCCTTGTAAACAGTCGATGATTTGAAAAATTTTACTATAACCCGTACTTTGTTTAGTATCTCAGCTATTTTAAATTTCTCGGTAACCCTTTCGGCTTCGCTTTCTTCATATTCATCAGTAGTAGCAGACAAAGAAAATTCGTCTTCAAACTCGTTTTCCTCATTAATACCAACTGTTTCATCTTCAGAACTGGTATTTTGGTAATCATTTATGCGTTTTCTTAAATAAAATGTATTACAAACAGATTAATGAAGACCATGGTTTAAACACAATTGTACTTCTGCTGGAGATTCTCTTCCGTATTTCACCATGACAATGGCTCCGTCGTTGGTAGTAGCCAAAACGTCGTTTTCAAAAGAAAGATGAAAAATTTTAAGATGATCGGTGACAATTGACAGAATTTTTCTTGCGTTGCACGATCCAATAATTCTTATCAATCCAAGATTAAATACTTTTCCCGTTTTATAATGTACATTTATATTCATGGATCGAATGTTGTCGTGAACTTACCCATTCATCCAATGTGATGCTGAATTTCTGACGTTTCTTTATACCTTCATCAGAGTAGTTGATATATATGTTTTTCTTTAGTTCAAATTCAGCATGAATAAGTGCCATTGTACTATTTACGCTTTTTGGAAATTTGTAGCCCTAAGTATGAATTGCCTGCAGAATGAAACGAGATGTTGTAATTCCACCAATAGAAAATCCGTCTTTTGTCGCTAACTCATCAACAATTTCCCAAGAGTTATTTTTTTCATAAAATCAACTATTGTTTTATGCTGTGAGCTAGTACTTGTTGAAGCATTTGAATCTGAATCGTGCGTTCTCTTACAAGTAATCTTATGAACACACCGCATATGATTTATCAATGTAGGTGTAAATCCCTTAGAATTGTTAACTTCTGTTCCGCATTGTTTACATTTGTCTTTATTGTTAGCATTATTAGAAGCCCGAATTTTCGTAAAATATTCCCAAACTCGAGAAGATGACATTTTTGGGTATAATTTTTTCTTATCGCAGCTGTGAGTGGTGTTAAAATTTGTTTAGTATTGTATAATACAAAAATCTATAATATATTATCTATTATTAAATTCGAGTTAGTACTTAAAATTACCTGTATAATATATATATATATAAATATATCGAAGTTAATAAACTATTAATAATTTTGAAAACTACAACTTGTAATAATTTTGCGGACTGTTGATTATTTAGTTCTCAGCGATGTAATATATTGCTAGTCAATAATTACATGTATTTAGTGTAGCTCTCAAAGGAACACGATTGATCGGCAGTCCAATGCGCGACTGGCTTTCTTGTTGTTTGCATTTGTTACCGGCTACTTGAAAAGGTTATATATAGCAGACGCTTTAAGCGCGACTGTAATTTACATTTCATTGCCCAGTATTTGTCTTTGTCAGATTTAGCAAAATTTACTTTGCTAATTACCTTAATTGGTTAAACGATTCTATAATTGCTTGCAATTATTATAACGGTCCTGTATATAGTTGTTATACAACTATGCGATTGAAACACCATCTAGTAATGATGTAAAAATTAAAATTATATATCTGGCTGATCTTGCCAGTAGTCATTTTACTTGGTCCGCCGCACTTAAAACAGTTTATATACTGAAAAGGATTTAAAAAGAACGTGGCAAAGCGACTATATGTAACTGGGCATTCAACATTCCCTATTACATATAGTGGTGCCTGGGGTCTGTTTTATATAATGGGTACCCGGGAAGTGGATCTGTATCACCAGTCATGGTGCCATATCTTTTGATAAAGATACAGTTTAAAAACCGCGATGAACTAATCGAGATCTTCAAGTGGAGGATTAATGACGTTAGCATTGAAATAATTAAATCTCCAAGGAACTGGAGTAACTTTCAATAGGTCCCACAACCCCGTTGAAGGGCTGGGTTCGAGTAGCAGGAGAAAACTCTAAACTCTCCAATAAATATAACGTTGTAATGAGTTAAAGTCAACCCCCCCTACTACTTTTTATACTTTTTATACTTATTTTGTTATAATTCTATCATGCACTTTTTCATTACTTTCTGTATCTACTATATATATGAGTATAAATCTGGATCTTCTGAGAAGGACTCATATATATTGGATAATCTATAAACCTGGGCAGATAGTGACAATGATTCAAAATTTCAGTGACTGTCCCTCGAAAGTGGAATAAGTCGCGCAGTGGAGAATCGGCAATCACTAACTCAACAGTCTGATGTCAGGATATAGAGAGGGGTCTAATAGAAGTCTTAAACCTCTCTTCTGAGAGTGACTTCTTATTAAACACCTTTTTATTGTATAATTATAATCATTAATCATAAATCATATCATACTTTCTGTATCAACTATATATATGAGTATAAATCTGGATCTTCTGAGAAGGACTCATATATATAGGATAATCTATAAATCTGGTAGATAGTGACAATGATTCAAAGGTCCAGTGACTATTCCTCGAGAGAGGAACTAGTTACGCAGTGCTGAATCGGCAATCACTAACTCAACAGTCTGATGTCATGATATGGAAAGGGGTCTAATAGTGGTCTTAAAACTCTCTTTTGAGAGTGACTTCTTATTAAACACCTTTTTAATGTATAATTATAATCATTAATTAAATAATAAATAAATATAAGCAGATGGCAATTATCACAGGAGAGGGTGATTGTCATCTTTTACAATTCTCTCTTAAAATTAAAACAATGAACAGTAAAATTAATAAAATAAACGTAAATAAGGGAAAGGATCTTGACGTCACTTTTCCCTGCGACTTCTGTGGACTCTCTTTTCCGACTAAAATTGGGAGGGGGTACATATAAGTAAAGCGCACAGAGTAGAAAGAGATGCGAAGCTATCGGGGCATGCATCTACGAAAAAAGCGTACTACTGGAGTACTGAAGAGGAGACGAGAATGGCGAAAATCCATTTGCAGGAAGAGAGTAGAGGCGATTCAAATCATGTATTGAAAGCAATGCACTCCGCATGTAGTACAGGTCGCACTTTAGAGTCGATCAGGTTACACATGAAGGCTAAAAGATATGTCAAGATATATGGAGAACTGCAAAATGAAAAACAAATTCAAAGTAGCGGTGTCGAAAATATCTTAAACAACATATCCGATACTAGCCCGTTGACCTTACCTTCAGAGACTGAGACACTTACTAGTTATTTGTTAAATTTACCCTTGAAAAAGGGTGTTAGTAAGTGGCGGGAGCAAGATCTGGATTTTATTATCCATTCCGTATCAGACTCTGAAGAACAGAAACGACTTCTTGATGTCTACTGCAAAACAGTGACTGAAGGATATCGTAAGGGTAAAACTGGACCACTAAAAAAGAGTACTAAAGTTAGCCCACATCATGCCACGACGACGAAATCGAAGAAATTCTTAAAGAAGAAAATAAAGAGAGAACTTTATGGAAAAATTCAACAATTATGGTTAAAAGATCGATGTGAGGCGGCAAAATTAGTACTCAGTGGTAAAGTGTCAACCCTTATCTGTGAGGAGGATCGAAGTGCTAGGCAAGGAGAGTATTGGAAGAAAATTTTCGAAAGAGAATCGGAACCCGATATTCGACCCGTGCCGGAAGTATATGCAGATCCGATGTTAGTGAGGCCTATATCTGAAGACGAAATTAAAAAAGTCGTCAAAGATATAAAGCTGAAAACATCCAGCGGACCGGATAATATTAGTACGGAAGTATTGAGAGAGATACCAGTACTAGTATTAGTTAAGCTCTTTAACCTTATAATCTTACTAAGTCATTTACCATCTGAGTTTAAAAGTTCACGCACGACCCTTAAACCTAAAGTAGAAACTCCTAAAGATCCGGGAGACTACCGACCTATTTCAGTGAGTTCAGTTTTTGTACGAGCCCTGAATAAAATACTTGCTAGTCGAGTATCAAACGGGAATAAGGGGGCGCACGCACAAAAAGGGTTGAAAGCCTTAGACGGCTGTTTAGAGAATACAGTCCTTTTAAACTGTATTCTCGGGGATGCTAAAATCAATAATAAAAGTATTGCATTATCTTTTATTGATATGAAGAAGGCGTTCGACTCCGTTAATCACGATAGTATCTTGCGATCAGCCACAATAGCTGGCTATCCCCAAGCTACTTTTGGGCTACATTAAAGAGAGTTATAACGGAGCCGACACCGAGGTTGAAAAAATTAAAGCAACCTTTAAAAGAGGGGTGAAGCAGGGAGACCCGCTGTCGCCGGTTTTATTTAATAATATAGTAGAATTGGCTATTAAAAAAGCCTATGAATCTGGCATTGGATACCGAATGAATGGGACAGTTTTTCCATATGCTGATGATATAATACTTCTTAGTGAATCAAAAGAGGGGTTGCAAGACCTCTTGGATATCGTTCTTACTGAATTACGTCACAATGGTTTAGAAACTAACGCTGATAAATGTGCGTCAATTATTGCTAAAAAAGACGGTAAACAAAAGAAGTGGGTTATCTCATCGGATAGTGTGTTAGCGGCCGGAAAAACTATGCCATGTATGAATGCCAATAGTATGTATAAGTATTTAGGTATATATTTTGGTCCTCTTGGTATAACCACTGAGAGATTAACCAAAATATACTCCGACCAATTATATAATATAGGAATAGCTCCACGAAAACCACAACAACGTCTCGAAATGATTAATGACTTTTTATTGCCAGGCATTTTGCATGAGGCTGTTTTGGGGAATACCAACGTGGGTGAACTTAAGGACTTAGATAAAATGACGAGAGTTGTGATCCGAAAGTGGCTCCATCTCCCAAAAGACACTTGTTCATCCTTCATTTACACGGGGGTTAAACAGGGAGGCTTAGGGGTACGATCCATTTTAGCAGAGGTCCAATTCGGTAAGATTAGTAGATTGGAGAGTCTTAACAAGAGTAAGGATACTCGTATCCAAGCTCTTACTACGTGTGAGGTAGTAAAGAAACCATTCAGACAATGGAGTAAACCCATAAGGGTTGGGGACTCTATTGCCACTTCTAAAGTGCAATTCTATGAGGCGAATCGAGAACTCTTACTTAGCAAATGTGATGGTAAAGGTCTTCGAGAGGCCGAGAAGATACCATTCGCGCATGATTGGCTCAGGGCAAAAGGTAAATTAATGAAAGGGCGTTCCTTCATTAATAGTATTAAGGTTAGAGGGAACCTATTTGGAACCCCAGTGAGACTTAATAGACTAAATAAAAGTGGTATACCACAAATTAAATGTAAAATGGGTTGTTTAATGCCCTGTAGTCTTAACCACATAGCTCAAACATGTCCGAAAGTTCATGGGTTGAGAGTGGAAAGACACAATAAGGTTATGAATTATATAGCGGACGTCGCGAGGAAGGGTGAATGGAAGACATTGGTAGAGCCAATTATTCCATATGGGGCCACTATTCGAAAACCCGACTTGGTAGTAATTAAGGATAAAAAAAGCAATGGTCCTTGATATACAAGTCGTTTCAGATGTGGGTAATCTGAATGAGCGCAATACGCTTAAGTCTGAGGTGTATAACGATAAAATTATTGCTGATTGGGTTAAAAATGCTGGAGCAGATTCTGTTGAATTTGGAGCAATCACTCTCAATTGGAGGGGGTTGTGGGCCAGTGACTCATGGGAAACCGTGAGGAAAATCGGAGTTAACAAATCAGATGCAATGATTATATCGCTTAAAGTCCTTAACTGGACAGCTCGGATGTATTGTGCTTGGAATAAAGAATGAGTAGTGGTATATTTATAAATATAAGTAGCGAATTTATAATATTTATCTATACTATCTTTATATATTTGAAGTGGATCTTTTATGACTAATAAAAAAATACTTTCTATATTTTAACTTTTATTACTTTATTTTCTATTTTATTATTTCTATGATTCTTATAATGTAATTTTATTGGGAAAGAGAGTAAACGGGGGGCAATACTTGTAAACTGTTATTGAGTTGAAAAAAAATGCTATTTCTTAGTTAATTGGATGCTAAATTTCACAAAATAAGATACTATGATTCATGAAAGAAATTTTATTTTTTAAAAATGTGCTAAAACGCACCCGGATGCTTTTCGAATATTTTAAGTGAAACTAAAAAAATGCTAAATTTGGCTCCCAAAGATCTAAAATTGTAACGCTGCAAGTAATCGCGAAATGCAAAGGCTACGCAGATTTAAAAATAAAATGTTGTTGTTGCAAATAAGTATTTTTAGTTTTGAAGTCTCATATTGTAATTCGTTTTTTATTTTGTTTCTCTTTAAACATTATTTAAATCTAAAAGACTTCTTTTTTCTTTAAGAAAAAATACATAAAAGAAAAATTTGGTAAAACTCCGATTACCGGTCCCGGTTTGCGGTTACGGTTTTTGGTCACTAATAACCACGGTTTCGGTTACGGTTAACCGAACCGTGCAAACTCTAGTTATGAATTTAGATAAAAAGTTTATTTACTTCGCTCATGGTCTATCTGGTTGTAGTCTGGGTCGGCTTCTTCTAAGGATCGGTCAGCTTCGGCTCGTTTTGGATTCATTCCTCTGGTAAATTTGTTGATTGTATTATTGGACATTTGAAAATATATTTGATGGAGTATTAATCCAGTCGTGAATTTATACTATTCACTAACTGATTGACTGTGGAGGTGTTTACTAAACACTGAATAATTCTCATCGAGAATATCCACGGCTGTTATTTGTTGTATTTAATTTTAAAATGAAATCGGCATCTGTCAATTTGTAATTTCCGTCTGCACATAAAGTGTAATGATCTTTTCACTGTATGACTAGGACCGAGTGGGTGATTAGACTTATTTATTATATTTATTTACATTAGTGTTTCAGATTATCAATGTCAGCTATGTTTTCTTTATTGGGTAGGTATAATTATCATGACAAATTTTTGCTTCGTCATTTCACCGTTGTTCATGATTTAAATAATCTGTGTGAGCCATTCGCCTTCAGATTTCGAAATTATCAGAGATTCATGAAATTTGGATTAGCATTATAATCCATTATTTAGGTATGTGGATGTAACTGGTGATCAGCGATTAACCTTGTTTTCTTTTAGATTTATTCGTTTGCCTCCTAGCTAAAATTCATGGACAAATCGAGCTCGTATTTTACGGGTACTTAGTCAACAACATCTAATTCGATAAAACCTCGGTCATCCGCCTTATAATGTTATTAAATTTGACTCTCGTTGGCTTCTCCTAAATGATTTTTCCATTATTCAAACATTTTTTATTCCATCAGATTTAACACCTAAAGGGTGGAGTGGTGTAATTAATATAAATTTTAAAGGCACTATATTGACAGAGTCCCGTTTTTACTATAGTTGTCAAATATCATATGACGAAAATATTTTAAAGTTCAATTACTGGTATGCTATGATTTTGGTTTTTACTTGGATTTATTCATGGTATCTGTGCCCAAAAAAATGTCTCATCTACTTAGACTCTTGACGGAATTCTGAGAGATGGTATTGCTGAATCTTTTTCGTTACTTAAGTTAAGTTTTGGGCGGTTATTAAAGTTAGAGCTATCTGACGTCTTCACGGTATGATTTCAGGTTGACTTTTATTTGAACTCAATTTACCTTTTGATTGAAGTTCCAATTTATTATTTAATTTTTTCGATAATTTCGGCAAGCATTTTATTTATTACATAGATTTTTTGAATTTATTTTCTGATTAAATTATTATTTAATTCTTTCGATAATTTCGGTAATCATTTTTACTTATTAAATCGGTTTTTTAGAGTTATTTTCTGAGTTCTAATTTATTATTTTATTTACCAATAGTTTCGGCGATCATTTCTTAATAATTTGGTTTTTAGATTGAGTTTAGTTTTACCAGATTTCTGAAATCTATCTAGCTTTCTTTAATTCATTATTAGGTTTTCTGGCAACTCAGTTTAATAGGTCGATTTAATATTGAATTTTACTCGGGTTCGTATCCTCAAATTTTCCTCTAGATTGAGGGGAGACGTTAATTGGAAATATTCCTTTCATGATTACCGATTTATTTTATTTTAGGTTTAAAATTATTAATAAAATCTCGACCGTTACATCGATCTCGATAATTCCCTTTCCCTCCATTAAATGAACAATTTATTTTATTTAATTTTTTAATACGATATTTCTTATTGAAAATATTCCCTTTTATTCGTTATTTGCTAATTTTTATGAATTGTTAATTTTTCGGTCAAATCTTATGTTATCTTATTATTTTTATGTTAATTTCGTGATGATCTTGGTGCATAACTGTTATTATTTTGATTTATTTTTATGTTTTTTGATTTTATATTTAATTGTATTTTTCTCATATTTTAAGGTTGTTTATTTGATGTTTATGGTTCTGATTTTAAATCTGCATTGCTATATCTGCGTGCTATTTCCAATTTATTTAAACAAAATCCAGTCCTGGCCCAACACTATCAATATTCACATGTGAAACGGAGAGAAAGTCATCAATTGCGTTTTTAGATTTGTTAATTCAACGCAAAGATAAACAGTATGAGACAGAGATTTATAGAAAACCAACTGATACTGGTCTTTATACTTCTCCAGAAAGCTTTGGTGAATTTAAGTATAAGAGAAATATGGTGAAAGGATTGATTTATCGTTCATGGTCTTTATCTTCTACTTTTGCTAATTCAGTAAAAAGTGTTGATAAATTGGTTGAGTTGTTGATAAAGAATGGATATTCTAAATCATTTCTATTGTTGATGATAAAAGAGACTGTTGATAAATTGATTAAAAATTCTAAGGATCCATGTTTTGGAAAGTCTGAGTGTAATTTGTCAAATGGGTGTGAATTGAGTGTTGATCTAAATAATATTAAAAATGGATATAAAAAAATTGAGCCTAAATATGTGTAAGTATTGCCGTACTCTGAAGGCTTTACAAATTATAAAAGGAAGTTAAGTAAACAGATGGGGAATTTAGAGTATAAGATCGTCTCTAATTCGTGTAAGGTACGCAATATGTTTATTAATAAATCAAAAACTCCGGTTGGATTGTGTTCTGATCTCGTTTATCAATTTACATGTAATGGGTGTAATGACACATACATTGGAGAGACTTCCCGTCATCTCTGTACTCGAGTTCTAGAGCATTGTCGATTGAAGGGTTTCACAAATATTACTGAACACAATAGAGGCTGTAAAACTGAAATAGGAATGTCTGATTTTAGAATTTTGTTTTAATAATTATTGGGAACGCGTGATATGTGAAGCATTGCTGATAAGGTCATTGGATCCAAAGATTAATGTGCAAAGTGCTGTGACTACGAATGTTTTGAATGTTTTGAATCATGTTTGTTTTTTTAATATTATTAAAATAATTGAAAATTTTAAATTTCATTAATTTTTTTAAAAATTAGAATATAAGTGAAAATTTTAAAATTTTAAATTAATTAAAAGTGAATATATTTTAAAAATATTTATTTATTACAAAATTAAAAAATAATTTGTTTAAATTAAATGTTAATTCATAATATTTTTAGTTGGTTTTGAGTACCTGAAGATGATAGTTATGCTATCGAAATATATCGTACGAAAAGTTTTTTATTGGCGTTATCTTTTAATTAAATCGTTGCCAAATTTATTTAATTATTTATATATATATAAGTGATTTATAATTACCAAAAATATATATAAGTAATAAATAATAAATAATAAAAATAGTATATATTAAATAGTTTTAAAGTTCAATTTATATGAAAAATTGAACTGAATTTTATCAAAATTAACCAAAAAAAATATTGTTACAACTTTGCGTAGTAGAAAATCATTACAACTTTGTGTAGTAGAGATTTTATAATCTGCTTGGATTAATACTACTCAACCTACCCGATTATGGAGACATAATATTTATTATCTAAAACAAGTGAGAAACTCTCAGGAGAAAATTATTATATAGTAATTATTTTGAGCAAGATACACATATGCATACATAATTCACATAAATCACACCTTTGACATTCAGAAATATATTACATAACCTTCAGTTATACAAATTCAAAATACACATGCATACATATTATATTATTTAGAATACCTATTATTTACTGTTATCCCACAATTATATAAGCTGAATAGAATTTTATCTGAAACAGAATAAAATTTTCTGACAGAAATTACCAGCTGAAAAAAGCGGACAGTATTATAAAGAAAGCCTTTGAGAAAAAGTAATAGAAACGAATCTCGATATATATATAAATATGTTTATTTATAAGAAACAAATTACTCTTTCTTTTAACAGAAAACGGTTATCGATTAAAGCCCGATTACATCGTTTGTAACAGTTACCAGCAAGCTTAATTTAAGCGGTATCAATTTGGCAGTTTCATTAAAATTTAAGAGGGTAGACATAAGGAAACGTTGTTGCCGAGTCTTGGTAGCAATCTATCGAGTAAATTTCGGGTATCCCTCCTCTGTTGCTTTTACCATAGAGCGAAGCTGTAGATAATCAAATAGAATCCAGCTCTCGCCACTTAGAAATATCTGAGGACGATTGGTCATAACCAATAATCTTTACTTTAGTATCTTGCGGCATGTTTGGGGTATTTTATAACTTGTGTAAGCTTGTTTATCTCAGTTAAAATATATTTGTGTATTTATATTTGAAAATAAACGTTTTTGAAAATGAAAGCAAGTTTTCTTAGTCATTTTAATTGATTTATACGTAAAACCTTTTCGAGTCAGGTTGCAAATTGTGTTGGTCGTTAATCCCACTAACGGAAAATTTTGATGCGACGTTAATAACCTTGCGTTAGGAGTCTGACTGGAAATCATTAATGAAGCCTCAACTATACAAAGTAAATCTGTTCTAGTTATTTTTTTGAAGTTTGAAATGAAGCTAGAAAACCTTACCTTTTTTTGAATTTAGTTCATTTAGAATCCCAAATCGGTGAGCATATTTTTAATATTCTGCTGCAAACTTTAATAATAAATGGCTTTTCCATGAAATATTTGAAAGAAAATTTGATTGGTTTTTGTTCGAACGGTGCTTGGTCAAAATTCAGGTGATGCTACAAGATTAGTAAAAGAATTCCCTTATATAATAGTTTGGCATTGCTTAAATCACTGCCTTCAGCTTGTTTTGGATGATGCAATATATGAAATAAAGCAAGTGAATCATTTTAAATCATTTATCGATAAAATTTATGTTATTTTTCATCAATCAAATAAAAATCAATTACTTTTACAAAATATATCAAGCAATTTGGGAATTTAAATAATCAAAATAGACCGTGTTTTAGGTCCAAGATGGGCAGCATGTAGCTTGAGATCTACTTTGGCTGTTTGGCGTGCTTATGCACCACTTTATAAATTTTTTTACCGAAGATTTTAAATATCTTGGTATGGCAAACCGACTTGCAAATCAATATGTTTTAATGGATTTAGCGCTTATGATCGATATTTTTAAAGAAATTTCTTATTTATTAATAGGGTTACAAGCCAGGTTTGTTTCTCTTCGAAAGGCAACCAAACTAGTAAATAGAACTGTAAATTTTTATGATACAAATGAAAGAAAATTTAGGAATATTTGAAAAAAAGTTGAAGAAATGTTATCATCACCTGCATTTGCAGATATTCCTTTTATAGGAATTAAATAATTTTAAAGTCTCCCACGAAAAAAACTTATTGAAACAATAATTGACAAAATGAATTCTTGAATATTAAATTGTGGACATATAAGAATTAACAAAAATGAGAAATTATTTAATTTACTAGAAGGAAGTGATTGGAATTTGGAAGAAGTTACATGCCCGTGGATTTATGGAGAAGAAAAATTGAGAAATTTGAAAGAAATAATTAAGTTCAAAATTCCCATAAACAATTTCAGAGATTATGTACAAAACATAATTGAAGGAAAAAACTCCGTAATACATATAATTCAAAAAGCTAAAAATAAAATTAATACTATTGCTATAAGTTCAGCAGAGGCCGAACGAGGGTTTTCATTAATGATATATCATTTGTGAAAAGCAAAGAGCTAATCTTTCGGTAGAACATATTTCTAGTTTAATGACTGTTAATATGGTTGGACCATCACTTGACAGATGGAATGCTGAATAATATGTTAAAACTTGGTTAAGGAATCATAATTCAGCTGATGATACTAGGGTTCGAAATAAAGCAAAAAAAATATTAATGAAAATAATGAACTTATTTGGAAATTGTTATAATAATATATAATTTCAGAAGAGGCTAATCAAATAAATAAAAAAATTAATTCTATTCAAATAAAACCATCTTCTATTAAAAAAAATCTTTTGTTAGTTTTAGTTTTGAGAGAACCGTTTGTTAAAATTTTGGCAGCTCATCAATGTATATATATGAATTTGTAGATCAAAAGTTATAAAAATTTTATTACTTTAAGCTTACTATTTTTGAAGTCGATTTATTATGTAATTAGTCCGTGACCTAAATAAATATTTTTAAAAAATTCGTTACAAACCTTTAAATCAATCAAAATCAATAAATTTGAGTCGAACTACTTATTTGGAGTTGACTTGCACAAATACTTGGATAAAGTTCATGAAAAAACCTTGAAAATCGTAAAAATCAATATTTTTGAGTTTACCTACATAAAGGTTTTGTTGGTGACCTACTTCTCGTAACATACATAAAAAACCAACTTTTACTTTTTCTAAACAAGACTCGACGTCACAACTTTTAGAATTAACTTTATTAATTATTAGAGTTCTCTCCGGTAAATTCATTTTAATATATATTTTTATTTTATTTTGTCATTATATGTTTACAATTTGTATTTTATATAACTTTTTAGTAGCATTACACTTTCTATCAATTTTAAAAATTTTTATTCACTTTCTGCCCAAATTAAAATATTGTAAAAAGCTTTCATGTGTTAAATCGAGTAGTTAAATATTTCTTTTTCATGGTGAATACACTGTGAATTTAGAAAATAGAACAGGTAGTTGTAAACAATTTTCAGGTGTTGGAGGTCCCTGCATCCATTTTTGACGGGCTACTAAAGAAATAAATGTCAAATTAACCAACTATTAAATTTTATCAATTTGATATTGTTTTTAATTTATTTAATTATATGATACGTTGATAAAATGAGCATTTGTTTGTCATTTGGTAAATAAACCTTTAAAATTTGGGTAGATGAATAAAAATTTTTATTTGGATAAAAATGTAAATAAATTTTTTTATTTAGGTAGGTGTAAAAATAATTTTAAAAATTTAGTGAATATTCCCAACTTTTTATTAATTATTTTAAAAAAACATCAATATAATATGTTTGCATTCATGAACTTGAACGAAATGTTTCTCTTTTAAAAAAAGTCCAGGACTGAGCAAGGCCAGAACTATCAAAAATAAAATTCATGGCCATAGCATAATTTCAGAGTTGACTTTTAGAAAATGTTCAAAATATGTCAAAATTATTATTTTTCATTATTTCATTTGTAACTTTATATAAAGCTTAATTATTCGATATTTGTACAGTTTCTTATTCATGTAATTATTTACTCATCTTACTAAATAAACTCAGTGACTTTGACCCTTTTTTCTTGAGTAATGTGAATTTCAATTTTATCATCAAAAAGTATCATCAAAACGAATTTTTATACAACGTCATAACCTTCAACCTTGGTTATAATATTAAAATGTTGATGTTGTTAAAGTAGGAGTCCAATAATTTTTATTTTAAATTTAAAAGGTGATTAGGCGAATGTAGATGAAAAATAAGAAAAAAAATTACTTTTAATAATTTAACATTTGCATTCATTTTGATTATTAATGAGTTTTACTTTATATGAAAAATACATCAATGGGTGTCTTGGTTCAAAATTAACAAATAGTAATATTAAAAATACTGATAATAATAATAAAGAGAACACCATTTTTACAAAATAAATTTTTAAAATTCATTTTGACAGCTGAACTGTTATCATCAGGCACTAAACAACTAAAATAAAACGATTTAACTTAAAGGTCATAGTAAATACATAACTATGTGCGGAATCCAATAAAATTTTATTACCCATAATAAATATTAATAACAATGATTGCATGAAAAATACATCAATGAGTATATTTGTACAAAATTAACAAATACAGTCAATTGTAATATAATTGTTGACATTCATAAATACCGAGTTTTATCCATGAAAAACGATAATATTTAGTTCTCTAATATCTGGTAGATTTTCCATTAGCATTTAAAAAGCAGTAACTGGGTTACACGCTGTGGCATTGAATGTATACGTTGATTTGGGAATTGCTTCAAACCAGATGTTCGTTGCTTTTAAAATGTAACAAGGTGCAACCTCTTGCCTGAAATACGAATTTCCACGTTATAGATCAACGATAAATCAATTCCTTTATCATTATCAGGCTGAGGCCAATTTCGATTTTTTTATTAAATTTATAGAATTGTTTTATATTTTAATATAAATAAATCATAGATAGGTTAATGGTTCCAACGTTTTGCAAAAATCGTACCCTTGGTAAAAATTTAGAATTTCACATACCTTTCATTATTTCTGTAATTTATAAAGTACAAATATGATATGCATAATTTTTTATATGAAATCATATTTTATTTAATAAGTAAAAAAGTAATTACAAAAGGTAAAAATTTCTTTAACTCCTTAACGCACACTTTTTTTGAAAAAAACCTGCAAAAAAAACAATTTTTTTTATTTGAAAAAATACATATTTGAACCTTATTTTCACTAAAACCCAAAAAAAGATGCCAAATTGTTCAAAATTTAATAGAAATAGCGGATAAATAATTGTAGTGGATTTTCAATTGCATCACGGATCGACTATTGTAATTTTATTTTTCAGTTACTATTTGAAGAAAAAAATAAATTTTTAACTGTGAAAATATTTAATTGAACCTAAATTTGTAACAAAATGTAATAATAATATTTATTTATTTGAAAAATAATAAAATAAAATTATTCAAAATTTTCCTTGGTATGATAAATTTCAAAACAAGGTGCAGCACATAGCCCAACATTGCAGGGATTGCCCATATAACGACTTTCTCTCCTTTTCTTTTCCTTTACTGTCCCTTTTTGAACAACACACAGCGCAATATCTTGTAGGTGCTTCTTTTTTTGTTGTCGGCGGAACAAAACTGGGAAAATGACGTTCAGTTAGTCGAAAGATTCCTGTCGATTTTTGTCTACCTGACTTTTTTATGTTTTGTTCGCTATGGTAGTTTTGTATTAGCTTCTCAACCAGTTCGCTTCTAAAATCTAAGTTAGATTTTCCACCTCCATTTTTTATACAAAACGTAACCATTCCAAATACTAATGTCTAGTAAATGGAAAAAGATTTTTTGTAGTATTTTTTACCCCTCTTCCTAATAATGGAATAGTCATGTAGATTTTGATCTAAACGATCAACACCTCCCATTGTTTCGTTATAATCTAACACCAATTTTGGTTTAGATACAACGTTCCCATCTTTATCTGTTTTGTTTGTTGCTGCTTTTTCTGTATTATGGATAGTAGATAACAAACAAATGTCTCTCTTGTCTTACCACTTCATAACCATAACTGTTCATTGTTGAGCAGCTACTATCTCGCCCTTTTTCAATTTTTTTGTTTGAATAAATTTTGGGATATCTTTTCTATTTTTTCTAACAGTCCCATAGGTGTCCGTTTCACTATGTTTCACTAAAAAGTCTGCCAATTATGGTGATGTATAATAGTTATCAGTGGCTAGACAGTAGCCTTGGTCTAGAAGTGGATCGAGCAACAACACGATAATTTGAGATGTAACCGGCATGTCTTTATATTTTACATCTATTACTGTGCCTTTTCCTGTGTATATAATAAATGAGAAAAGATAGCCACTTTTAGATTCGCACAGTAAAAATAATTTTATTCTAAACCTTGCTCTTTTTAGTGGGATATATTGCACCCATCCTAAACGACCTTTATAAAGCAATAGGCTTTCACCTATGGTTATATCTCTTTCCGGTATGTATAAACTGGAACATTTATTATTTATTATTTCATAAATGGGCCAAATTTTATAAAGCTTTGAATTGGGATGTGTATTTCTATCAAAAGTTTCATTGTTACAAAAATGTAAGTTCCGTTTTATGTTTGTATACCTTCTAAGGTTCATCAATTTTGGTAAAATTGGAGTATTCCATATTTCATTAGTAGACCAATACTGTCTTTCCTCTGGTTTTTGATAAGCTTCTGAAGTATACAGATTGCAAAAAATATCATCATTTCATTTTTATCGACGTTTTTCCATTGAGGGGTAGATCCGCCAGGTTATTGTTCAGCATATCTACTCGTTTCTAATACTATAATATCCATCACAGAATCATCAAAAAATAATTTGAAATACTCCAACACATCAAAATTATTGTCAAAAAAGAAAGTCGGTCCTGAAGCGCCAACAAATGGAAATATTGGTGGAGGCGGATTTGGTTGGCTATCCATGTGCAATTTGAGATTTGTAATTAATTTTATTACAAGTAATGAAATTTGATTGGATTTAACCCCCTAATGCCACAATGTATTTTCTATTTTCTCTAAAAAGCACACTTCGAACTGATGCACTACTATAACGGACCGTTATACAAATTAAAAAAACTAATGCATAGCCTAAAATTCGACTACAATGTGGCAAGAAAATATTTTGGATAATGTTCATGCTATCATAGTTTTGGGAAGGTTCGCCTTGAGGCAGATTTAGGTATTAGACGGTTAATAGACCTACAATTACTTAGTTCCTGTTGATTACAGCAGAGCTGTTGAAATATGTTATAAAATACATTTTAGAAAATGGTGTTCTCTTATTTACGTGAATAAATTATCATTTTTATTTAATAATAATGATGATAATAATAATAATAATAATAATAATAATAATAATAATAATAATAATAATAATAATAATAATAAATTAAATATTTATGTAGTTATTGTTTCATAACATATAGTTTTGTCAGTAATTATTATTTCACCAATATCAAAAATTTTTGATGAAACGCATAAAATAAAGTTATTGCAAAAATTTATCCGTATCTTACTATTCATTAGTTAATTAATTGTTTGAATTTGGTAACATCAAGGGTCCTTTGAACTCAAAATTACTTTATAAAAGGTTTGATAATAATTTAGTACGCAAATTTAAATGTTTCTGAAAAATATTTTACTAGATTCATTTATTATTATTATTATTATTATTGTTATTATTATTATTATTATTATTATTATTATTATTATTATTATTATTATTATTATTATTATTATTATTATTATTATTATTAGAAATTTGGGTAATAAAATGAGACTTGTAACAGTCTGGTGTCGGTAATAATTCGTTGAGTCAGGTGTTCAAATTCTAGCGTGAGCTAATTATTTTATATTTTCAAAATTAAATTTTTTAATAGAATATAAATCACTATATTTTATTTGCTGTAAATTTCTAATTTTATAGAAATTATTAAGGTAAATCTTGTATAATTTAATTTTTTTACATTTAGTTAAGCTGAAATTTTAAACTTTTTGAATTATTTTCTTAAAATATTGAATTTTATAAATCCAGTGTTCAAATCAAAGTTTTGAGTGACTTAAGGGGGTGCGGATGTGTGTGGAAGTTGGTGGGTGTGTTGAAGGTTCTAGAAGGTAAGTGTGTTTAATAAGTGTTTATTAGGTAATCGGTGTGCGGTGTGTCTCCGGTTAGTGAATGCCCAGTGGGCACGTGACATAATCGCGCGTTCACCTGGTAACATAAGACAAAGGTCAATTACTAGGTAGCAATATAGTGCACAGAGGTCAACTTCCAGGTAGTTACAGCGTGGGCAGCGGTCAGGTGTCGTAATATTACATAAGCCAAGGGGATTAGGATGCAGTGTTCTACTAACTACCTACTCAAATATATTGGATGCTAATTTTAATAGCAAACCAATAAATCAATAATTTAATTCGAACAGCTTATTTAAACAAAAAGACTATTTTTAATTTTTAATTAAATTTTCCTGAAAATGTAAATACACGAGGATTTGTAATTCTAGATGTAGTTTGTACAATTCTCCCAGAAAATTTAAATTTACATGAATTGGAAAATTGAACTTATTAGATTATGACAGAAACTAATAATAAAAAATTCATTTATTTCTTTGTTTTAATCATATATTTGATATTTTAAATAACAATCCTGTATATAATCTTTGGCTTATGTAAACATAAAAATTGTTTTTGAAAAATTTGAATACAAGTTTATTTTATATTTTCTCCTTAAAAACTATATTTAAAAATATAGAATAACTTTAGAAACAACTTTATGTTTATTTAAACCGCGTCTAGAGTTTAATATTAAATTTTATTTAATTTAAAAATCTATTGTTTAGATTTTCAAAATAAAATTTAAAAAAATTTTTAAACAAGGTTACAAAATGAAAATTAACAAAAAAGCAATTCCTAATAGGTTTGAACTGGATCTTTAGTTTATTTTACTCTGGTTAAAAAATATTTACCTATTAATGCTCTCAAATAAACCGTTTGCAATGAATCAACTCATCAATAATACAGATAGAATGGAATTCATAATAAATCTAAAACATTTGTAATTAGCCATTCGTAACGATGAAGTACTAAAAAATTATTTATACTTTTTTTACTCAACCTGTATGATAAAATTTTATGAAATTTGAAGGCAAAATCTTAAAATATATATAAAATTATAGTTACATTTTAGTTTAAAGAAATTCATAATTTAATTAATTGTGTGTTCGAATAATTTGAATTTAGTGGATATTTTAAAATTATTTGATAATTTTAGAATTATCAGCAAAATCATTTATATTTTGTTCATCTTTGATTTTTTTAGAAATTTGTTTTCATATTTAACAGATTTTCTGCACATACTTTTTCAAGGGTTATTCTGATTTTTTTAATCACTCGTTTGTTAAAAAGGGGTTTCATATTTTTATTTTATATTTCATTTTGTGGATGATAATTTATTTAATTTTTCTCTAAATAAAGAAAGTGGTGGGAAAAATGGAAATATAAAGAATCGGATATAACACGAGCTGAATGTGGATGGATAATGGGGTTTTTGATTAGGGAGGTTTCGGCAGCAACTCTTCGTTACGAGTCCTTAAACTCTTCTTGTATTATTGGCCTTTTGAAGTCATATAATTATTAATTTAAAAGCATATCAAAAGTAAGCAAAAAGATAAATGATTTTAATGTCATCGAACTGAAGCGAAAAAAAGCGTTTTAGTTCACCATATCATTAATTTTGTAATATATAACTTATTAGTAGACTAAAATTTCTTTTAAAGGGATTTTCGTAACGGTAAAACAATAAAATTTAATTTCAATATTTAAAATGGGTTTTATTTGGCCTCATTGTTCACCAACCGTTATAATTTTTCTTTTTTCTACATTTTATTAAAATTCTACCGATTTTCAGTAATTCTCAAATGTCTGAGCAATTCTTTGATTTTCCTAGTATTAATATTGAAAAAACGTAATTTTTTGTAAATTTTCATTGAAAGATTCTTCTAAAATTCGAGAAAATAAAATTATGTTTACAGTCGTTGATATAATTTGAAGGGAAAACACTGAGCATAATTTTACGTGAGATACAATTTATTTAGTTGCCCCGTAATGAATTGCAAATAATATCCTTATCCAGCTGCAGAAATTATTTACAAATTTCTTTTTATTATCAAATTCTTTCTGAAATGTTTAAGAATGTATCTACTTTTCTTTTCTTTGCAATTAAAAGTGTAAAAGGGTTGTTTTGTTACAAAAGGAGGGGGGTAACATTTTTAATATGGGTAACATAATTTGAAATCCTATATTTTAATAAAAACTAGAGAAATCCAAATAAAATAAATATATTTCGAGGAAATTATCCTCATCATCAGTCTGCCATCATAATCTTTGTCAAATGTTATATAAGGAAACAATAATGATGTAGTAGTTATGACATAATGATTTGAACGCTTATTTAAGGGGATTGTGATTTAATCACCAAAGCCTCAAATAAAAAATTTTCCCACTTATTACTGAAGTTTTTTTATAAAATCTTTAATATAAGGTGTTCCTTTGCACATTTTTCTATACTCAATAATATTACTAACGCTTCTCAATCGGCTACATACCAACTCACCTTGATGTTGTTGTTTGAACATGCAGTGAGATAAACCAAACACCATAGAAAATTAGAAAGTGGTAGAAAAATAAAATAAATGATTTTAAAATAAAAATGTAGTCAATTAGCGTTGAGATAAACTCCTATAATAATTTAAATATAGACATTTTTAGAGAAAAAACGGTTGAATGTATACATACTGAAATCAAGTATTGGCAGTACTACTGGTGTACATACGCATCTGAAGGCATTCCGCAACATTGTTTTTCTGAAAAGAAAATTGGCTTGAGATTCAGAAGCATCAACGTTAGTGGTTGTAAAGCCACTCAAGAAAACGAAAACAGCAATTACGGACTATTTTCAAAATCAGCGAGACAACACGTTGCCTGCTGTTTTTGTCCAGACTCGTTGCCTTGGACGCACTGCACTTCAGATTGTTCAACCGTTTTGCGAAATTGAGAATATGTATCGAGACTTGCGGGTTAGTTCCAAAATCAGCAATCACAATTCGAAATTTTGTTTTGAAATATGCAAACGCCCTTCAAAAAATGCCAAAGTGTGAGCTGATCCTTCTCCGGTCTCAAGGAATTCGATTAAGTCTAACGTTTGACGAATGGTCTTTGATTAGAAATCGTAGATATTAAACTTGAAGTGCTTACGGAGAAAGATTTTTTGAATCTTGTTTTGGGCTGAGTTATGGGCTCGTTGCATGCAAAGAAGTGCATTGAGCTGGTGCAATAAGTGCTGCAGAATTTTGATTTGAATTACGATCAATATATTATGTGCATCACAACCGACGGTACGTCGGTTATGCAGAAAGTAGGACGACTAATCATGGGCGATCAACAACTTTGTTCACGGAATTCACTTAGTTGTAATTGATGTCATGTACAAAATGCAGAAAGAGCACAAAGCCGTTAACGATGCAGTAAACAGAAGTGACATTTGACACCACTGCCATGCTAATAATGAGAATTATATCGATTATTATATGGCCGAGAACGACTTTGGGGGTTTTGAAGTCACTTTGGCTGAGAAGGACGATGAAAATGAGCTGTTTTTGAAGATTTGAAGCCGCTAATTGCAAATGTACGCAGCATTGTAAAGTTATTTAGTCGTTCTCCAACAAAAAACGACGAAACGCTGGGAAATTATACAACTGATGAGTTTGGTGAACCCATCTCATTGATCCTTGACACGAAAACGCGATGGAGCAGTCTGCAATCAATACTTGAACGCTTCTTGAAGTTGAAAAACTGCATCAAAAACCACTTATAGATATTGAGTCAAAATGGAGAACATTGATTTGGAGTTTTACACCATTTAATCGATTGTCGCGTGTCTAGAACAGATGAAGCTGCCTGTAAAAGCGTTGTGTCGAAATGACGCGACTCTTTTGTCAGCCGACATTGCAATAGTTTCATGATTAACAATTTGAAACATCAGATTTGGCTGTCCGTTTGAAAGCATTTTTGGTGACGCGTATCAACGAACGACGGACAGCGCTTTCTATTTTATTGCAAGGTCATCAGCGATATGAAAATGTGACGAGACTCTGAATTTTCGGCAACTCAGCAAAGCAGCAATTGCCAACAATGTGATTGAACTAAATGGGTGATTTAACAATGCTTGAATTAGCAACCGATACAACGTCTGATAGTGATTCAGTAGATTAATTCGCCAGCTGGTCGTTGAAGGAGCAACTTAATATGGTCATTTGGAATGATATGAAAAATGAGCCCAAATTAAAAACGGATAATAGTTCGAAGGATGCCTTTAAGTCTGTTCGAAATGGCCAGTTTTGAAGAGAATGTGTATCGGGGATATTATCTTCGTGAGGCCTACAAATATTTGAAATCGTAAAACCATCCAGTGTCGAATCTGAAAGGGCATTTTCCGACAGTCACAAAACTGCGTTCATCTTTAAAGATGAAACCTTAAATACCCTATGTTTTTTGTAAGCCCACTTCCAGAAATAGCGTCAAATGAAAAATAACTACAAACTAAATGAATGTACCCAATCTTAATATTTGCCAAATATTTTTGATATGTTCCGTTAACTTAATTTTTTTATTTTCGTTTATTCATATCTAAAAGGTTTTACAGTAAAAAATCTATTTTAAAAAATTTAATTGTACACTTTCAATATCTATATTAATATCGGAATCTCGGAATTGAAAAATTTCAATATCGAAATACCGGAATTGAAAATGCGGTCCGATATTGGATGCCCTAGTTGAAAGCCGTTGATTTTGTAAAATATTAAGTTGATTTACATATCAACTTGTATTAAAAGAGAATTTATCTTATCGTATTTTGGTGTAAGTTTTCAAAAATGTAATGTAAAAATTAATTAAAATTTTGTTTATGAAATTAAACATCTTCATAGACGATAAATAATTTCAACTTTAATGTATTTATTATTTAAAAAGTAGATGGGATACCGCTCGCAGATGAATATGATTAATAACGTATTGACCTTGATTAAATTTTCCAAGTATAGCCGAAAAAATAAATTCTGAAAAGATGATCTAGATAAAGAAAGGCGAGTGGTTTATGTCAATACTGTCTACCATATTCATCAGTATCGTATATTAAGATATAGTTTGTGGTGGTATTCCACATAATTCCTACTTTTAGAAGTAAATTATAATTGTTTATCGAAATCAACAAATAAATCGTGTTATAGGTTGATAAACTAAAACTGTGAATTTGGAGTATGTACATTTAATTAGTTGAAAATAAAGCTTGATTGTGTTTAGTCTTGTTATTTGAATATTTTATATGAAATCATTTTAAATTACTGTTAGTTATGTATAAAAAAGTTACTTAAATTATCAGAGTAGCCATATTGTACATTATATATATATATATATATATATACCTAATTTAACTTATTTTATACCAACTCTTGCAGTATATCAACTCTTTTTTACTGGTTTAGTTAAAATTTTCTGCTTAAATTAGGTTGTAGGTTATACCTACATTAGCGGTATATGCAATAAAATAAAACTAACTTATGCTACATATTTAATCCAATAAGGTATTTTAAAGAGCAACCACAATCAGTTTCATATCCTGAAAATAAAGCTAGAAGATAACAAAAATATTCGTGTCAAATTCATGTAGTTTTTCAATCGGCATTCAGCGTTCATAGAACAACAAATAATTTAAGTTTAAAAAAATTCAATACCAAAAATTAAAAGGAAATGAGATATGAAAATACACTTTCCATTCGTATGTGAAGTAAATAAAATAACATTGATTGGTAATAACTTGATAAAAGCGAATCCGAAAATTTGTGATGAGATTTTTTTTGACTTTTTGATCATAATTGGAAAAAATAAAAAAAATTGTAAAATTAAGAGCGGCTAATTATTTTTTTAAAATATAATTAATAAAAAGTTATTATTTGCAAAAAAAATTGAATTTTATCTCAAGAATTCATTATTGGTTGATGTCATAGATCAATAAAATCTTTAGAGATAACCGCAAATAGAAACATATTATAAAATGACGTGACAAAATTATGTCTAATCTTAAAATTGTTACTGAAAAATTGCTATAAATTATGAAAATAAAAATGAGCAATTTGACATATCAAATATAAAAACAAAATTTCACTGTTTAAGATTATAATATTAAGGAATTTCAAGAGTTAATTTGGTTCTGACATCTTGTAGTCATAGTGCTCATTTCTTGTCCTGGAACGGATTTGATCCTCCCTCTCCTATTCCATATATAAATCGCCAACATAAATACCCCTCCTAAATTTGACAATGTAATGACAAAGGTGATGAGAATTTGTGTTGGGGGAATTCCAGACAAATTTAGTATTAAATACAACGATAATGGTAGCCATTGAATGATAAGCACAAGAATAAAAATCCCAAATTTCTTTGACATTTTCTTGTTGTCAGTTGTCATGATGCTTGACAGTCGATCAGCATTACGGAGTTTCCCAATTCGAATGGCTGATCTCATAACTTTTGCCAAGATGCTTCCATAAGTAATAAAAGACAGAAATATATTTAACCACATTATGAATCCTGTAAAGAATACTTCAATAATGTTACCATTTTGGAGTTTCATTTTAATTCCACACCTTAATGTTGGGTTTATAATAAAATATTTCATAGAAATATAGAAAAGATTTACCACTGTGACGTGAATCCGATCCATTTATTAGTCAGGGCAATTACCGACATGATAAAGGGCAGCCCCAATCCGAATCCCCACAAAACCGTGTCAAAGTTCCAAATAGTTAACTGAATGAATCAAATACTAATAAATAAATTGACAGATTTACCTTCTTTCCCAGAATGACAATAATGAAAGCGGAAAATGTCACGAAACAGGAAATGAGCCCAAGAGTATTAAATGCCCATAAAAATACAAATCCAATAAATTCACAAACAGATTCATTTAATCCTTTCAGGGTTATTAAAACATATATGTGATCAATTCCATGCACTACACCGAAAAACATGTTCACAATGGCCAAGTAAACCTATCACAATATTAATAATTTTAATAATAATAAATAATAATAATAATAATAATAATAATAATAATAATAATAATAATAATAATAATAATAATAATAATAATAATAATAATAATAATAATAATAATATAATAATAATAATAATTATAATAATAATTATAATAATAATTATAATAATTATAATAATTATAAAAATAATAATACTTGTTGGCGATTTATTAAAGTGGAATTTTTGAATGACCTCCCTGATTTCTGGAGGTAAATAGAATGAGCAATGATGAGTACACAACAAGCTACACTTGATAGCAGACAAGTTATAGCAACAACATGGTTTGCTCGGTAATAATCCTATAATTAAAATTTATAATAAATAATTAATCAAATTTAATTAAATTAGATAAAAATATTCAGAGATTTGTCTTTTAATTTTTTTTATGAATTAGTTTTGAGACTTAAATATCATTGTATAAAATTGCTGGCGAATAAGGATGAAAATTTGCCATTTTGTTTAGATTTTGGACTCTATTCGTCAGTTGAATTTTGAAACTTTAAGATTTGAATGTACAAATTTAATATTATTATCATTTAATAAATTTAATTATTATATTATCTAGTACAGCGTTTCTCAAAGTGTGCTCCGCGGAGCCCTGGGGATCCGCGAGCTAACTCAAAGGGCTCCGCGAATATCATAAACATAAATAATTATATTAATGTACTCAAATAAAAATGTACTCAATACAACAAAAATTATAGACAGCAATAGTTTATTATGAATATTTTAATTATAAAAATATTAAATTTGAGGATATTTTAAACGTTTTTTTACATTTAACATCTACATGAGTAAGAGAGAACAAAAGGTAGCAATGTAATTTTAATTTATTTTATAAAATTGCTGGGATATTAAATATTCGTCAATGAATAGGTCTCTCGATCCGACTCCTCGTGTTCAATAATCAATAAAACAAAATCCTAACAAAGAAATCTTTATTGACAAATATTCACCACGATACACAATAATTTATATATCGCATACACCCTAAAGGTATCACGATGCAAATTCAACTGCAATCTGATTGAGTTTATCGATTTACGACTATTCGCTCATTTCCTCCGACTCGTTATTTTCGGGCTCCGACCAACTGGCAACTTATTTTGTTGTCAGTTGCTTTTATAGTTTTTGGATTCCCATAAATCTGGATTACTATTGAAAAACAATTTTCCATTTCGGACAATTTATTGCCTGTTTCACTATTTATATAATGATTAAATTTAAATCTATTAAAGTTATATTTACCTCTTTGTTAGGCTTATTACAAGAAGAAAATTTAAACAAAATCATCTATCGAAGCTTTGGAACTATCAAAAGAAACAACTTATAATACATTTTTCACAGATTGCTGTGATAATTTAAATTATTTTCAATTTCGTTAGGTTGTACTTAGCAACCAACCATAAAAAATAGACTTTATATTGTTGCTAATAGAAAAGTTAATAGCCGCGAAACCTAAAAATACTGGTGCGGTTTCGGTTACGGTTTGTGTTTCGGTTTAAACCGTTTCAGAAACACTATTGGTTATGTTATATGATGATTGTGATTGAATGTTGGTATTTTTTGTGTTTGAAGGTATTCTGTCTCAATAATTAGAAAAGCAAAAAAACGCTCTTGTAGAAATTACACAACGAAGAGCTGTACAAAGGTGGGTTCGAAATTTGTTGTCAGAATAAATAATTTGCACTTATCTCTTCAACTTAAAAATTTTAAAAAAAATAATAAATCTCACGTTTAAAAAATAAACATAAATTACCAAAAATTTATAACAAGAATATTAAATAAAAATAAAAATATTATTAACATTTAAAAGTTAAAAATCATAAAAATATAAATTCAAACTTACAGTTTGCCCATAATATTTGTTATTTGTAACAGTAATTTATGAAAGCTGTTGTATCAAACTTAACAAATTCAAACAGGGAAAATCACACACACACAAATGAGGGGAGAAAGAAGAAACCAAAAGTCTAGTTAAACTTTGGTTATGAGTGAACAGGGCCGTTTATCGGTTGAAATATTTCATATTTTATGAATAAACATTGCGGAAATTGGCTAACATTGTTATTTATTTAAATTTTACTTATAAAAAAGATTCCGCCATCAACAAAAGAAAAGATTTTAAAGTTTATATTATTATCATTATCATTATTATTATTATTATTATTATTATTATTATTATTATTATTATTATTATTATTATTATTATTATTATTATTATTATCTATAGTTAAAGCACTTGAGTCCTTTTAAATGTCTTTAAAATAAGGCACTTAAAGTGCTGTTGATATTATTTTTCTGACATTTCAGATGTCTTTCGTGAAATTACTGACGTCTTGTGCCAAAATTAACAAAAATATTAGCCTCTAGAGTGCATCAATTAATTATTTTATATATTTTTATATATTTATCTTATACTATGTATGGCGGGGGTTTAATTGGTCCTTTATAATGTTAATCTATGATGTTACTAAGAAATCACAAAAAATATGAAAATGATCGAAATATGTATCAATTCTCAAATAAAATATTAACACTACAGTTATCATAATAAAATTTTCATAAAATACATCAAAAAATAAAGCACAGTTTCACAAGATTGGCATAATCATATGTTATTGAAATTGGATTAAAATCATTGTTGCCATCATCATATTGCCATACTCATCATCTTCAATTGTCATCTATATATATTCTATACTCGTTGACTCCTATTATATAATGTTTTAATTTTAGGACTTTAATGATTCGCCCATCTTCCAACAATGTCTAACAAATTAAAAATCTTTCTTTCAGTTTATTTATCTCTCGTGATAAGTAACAATAATTGTTTACATTTTGTTCCATCAAATAACCAAATTGGTTAATTCCCATAATAATTGAAATATAATTTTTATTCCCAATGTAAATACTTCAAATAAAAGTATTTTTTGTATTTCATTTCAAAATTAATTGCTTATCAATAATAACAATAAATGTTTCACGTACATACTTTCCAATTTAAACAATTAATTTGAAAATAACAAATTTTCCGTTTCTTTTACTTACTAATTTTCTTTTACAAAATAATATTCAAATAATTCATGTTATTATTATTATTATTATTATTAAATAATTAAACCAACTTGGAAATGACTTAATTACTAGAAAACGCCATCCAAACAAACATTTTACTGTCATCAAAAGATTTAAAACAAACCAAAAAATAAAATGAACTTGAGAATACTTATTCAAACAAATTATTAACATTTTAATTAATTTTTATTTGTTAAATAAATCATATATCATAAGATTTAAATTTAAATACTAAAAATTTAAAAAACGTTTTAACTTAAATCAAATTTACCAATCAAACTAATTATAAACATTCGTGCTCGTACCATTTTGCACATTAATTATTGGATCAGAAAACCTTATTAACAAAGCTTCACATATAACACGTTCTCAATAATTACTAAATATTTTTAATAAAATTTTAAAATCAGACATACTATTTTACTCATGTATCCATATTGTGCTATTCAGTTGATAATGTGTGTGTGTATCTAATTAATGAAGTATAGTGTCAAAAGATTTTCCACGAAGCGCAATGCAAAAATCCTCAAGTATGCCGGTTGTCGATATTGGCATCATTTAGATTCCAAACAAAATCATTAGATATCTAGAATATTAAAAGAATAAATGGAGAAATGAACGAAAATATATAAAAATAAATTTTAAATATAAACTACTTACAATTGTTAATAATATTTATAATTATAAATGTGGCAAACATTAAAACAATGATAAATTATTTGTTGAAAAGATTAAATTTAGACACATAAATCTGCGCGTATTTAATTTATTTAATTAATCATTTGCTTTAATTATTAACTTTTTAATTAATTATAAACGGAAACATTAATCCTGAACTTTTGGATATTAAACATAATTTTACTAAGTAAGCTATTTCATATGTATATATATATATATATATATATAATATATAGACAGAGAGAGAGAGAGCATGTTAGAGGCACTTAGAGTCACAGGTCTGGTAATAAATGTGGCCTTATCCACTGAATACAAAAATTGTACCATTTTGTTGAATAAAAAATTTAATTCAAAATATGAAAATACAAAAACGATGAAATTTAATGAAATTTAAAAAAAATGTTTTTCGAGCCTTTAGAGATACAAAAGAACTTATCAATTCGAAATAATCTAAAGTCCTTGCAATATCCTAAATAATGTTGAGTGTTGCCAACCATTTATGCAATCCTGTACCATAGTTATATTTGATTTTATTACAGATAATTTTTTTGTTGCCATAAAATGTAATGACTAAATAAAAGCGCGAAGTAAATTTTTTTGTGCTTTATTATAGTTTCTAATGGTGTTGCTAGGTATATTTTGAAGGCCCTTCAAATTCGTGTTAAATGACCATACTGACTCCCCCTCTTCCAGGGTCTTGGAGATTGGTCAGCAAATTGGTTTTAAATATCTGGATTCTGAGAACGTGATTGAATGTATTCATTCTAAGACGAAAGAGCTTGATAATGAAACACTTATCAACATAGACTTGCAACGAGCTTATCAAGATAAGGAGGAAAATTACACAAGACTTAACGACTGAACAATTTTTAGATATCATTGAATTGGTTGAAAAAATGACAAATTATATTATGGACTTTGATTCATATATCGAACATAGCCTGACAGTTCACCTAACGATAAACAATTCAAACTGTTTCTACAAACAGCTGTACGAGTAATTTTTCCCATGTCCCTTCACTTGACTTCTGCCAATCTCTTTAGTGAATTTTTCAATACCTAAAATTAAATTACTTTAAATTTATTATTTCAATTATAAATGGCGTTTATCAATTCTTTTCTTATACATTTTTTATAATTTCCGATAATATATCATCATTTTCCAGATTTAAATTTGAATTTTTAAAACAAATTATAATTTCACTGCTCCTATTGGTTCTTTTCTTACTCCATACTAGCAACATTTGAGGTCATAATAAAGTTTATAAGCGAACATTTTTCTGACGGTCTGTATCTTGCATCTTCTTCTACCTCTTTTGTAACAACCGAATTCTCAATAGATGTTAGAGATGAAGAGATTTAGACAGATGTAGCCGGCTTAACAGTTGAATTTATGTTATTAATTTAAAGATATTATTTTTAAAGATTGTGAAAATAGTTGATAAGGCTCTTACGTGTAAACGACAGTTTTCTATTATTGTCGATGTAAAAGACACTTGGTTGTACCCGAAAACTTTAATAAAAGCCTCTAAGGACGATATCATATCGAAGTTTATGTTAGATTATTCAGAATAATTATTTTGTTGTGAAAATAGAGTTTGAGATTTGTTAGATTATTTTCCAAAGTAAAAGAGCTTAAGGAGTGCAATGCTTTAATTCTATAGTAATCGTTTATAAACCAAAACCGAGTAAGAAATGAATAGACCAACAAAAAATCAACTAAATATTGAAAATAATAAATCTTTCTTGAGAAATTAGACAAAATTTATTAATAATTACTGTGAAAAAAACAAATTAACCGAATATAATAGATTATAATTATTCCAACTCAAAAGCGAATTCCTAACGGGAAATGTTTGGCGATTCATGATTAGTATCAATAAACTCCATTGGAAATATTCTACAAAGCATTTTGTTTTAATTGACAGTTCACTATTTGATCTCTCCCCAGTTCAAATTAATTAATTTTAATCAAAAACAATTAAGTTTAAAAATAATTAATTTTAAATCAAAAATAAATAAAAACAAATTAACGAAAACTATTATAACATTTTATTAAATTTAAATTTTATAAAATAAATAAAAAAAAGCAAGTAAATATTGTTATGTTAAAATCTTTATTTGTTTGAAGCCGTTGTTTTTGCACTTATTGACATTCCAGGAGAAATTAAAACATAAATTATCACCTGTAGTATAAGCGATTTTAAAGGCCTTATAAAATGAGTGAAATAAAATAAAATTTTAATTAACTTTAAAACTTTAAAAAATTTATCACTAAAATATTTGCCAAATTGTTTTTCTTAAAATTATGATAAAATCCAAAATTTATTACGCTATTCCAAAATTTGCAAAATTTGTCTTCTATGAAAAATGAGGTAAAAATTATGTAAAATTTAAGATTTTAGATGAGTTTGAAATTATTTTTATGAGACTGTGAATAATAAAATAATTCGTTGCTGCAAAGTAATAATTCAATTGTTGAAAAAAGTTTCGATTATTATTTTGCAGCTATGGCTTAGTTTGTTATTCACTTATCTGATAAATTATTTCTATAATTACCTGAAATCAAATTATTTAATAAAGTTGCTGTAATATTTAGTTTATTTATATTTATGTTTCACATCCATTTTAATAATTGCATTTCATTTTTTGAAATCATACTTTATTAATAGATTAACAGAACCACAATATTAAGTATTGTTATTATTATTATTATTTTTGCTATGAGGTAGTGAATATATTTTATTAATGTCATTGGAAAATGAAAAGAATTTAAAGTTGAAAATCAAAAGAAATTAATATAATAAAAAAAACAAATTCGAACATGTGGACTAATATTTTCTTTTGTAAAAATAATAAAATTTATATAAAAATGCTGTTAATTTTTCGTTTAATAATTCTCTGCTCAAAAGTTCTAAAACCATATATTTGATATTAATAGAAAAAATATTTTAAATTTGGTGTATATTTTTCGCTTAATATTGTCGATTTTATTTAAAAGTTTAAAGATCTTTGAAAAAAAGGTCTAATGATTCTAAAAAAAATAAAAGTTTAAAATCGATATTTATTTTGCCATACTTGAGGTGTATAAAAACTTTAAATTATACGATATTGAGAGAGTTTAATACTATTATAGGAGATTGCTAATTTAAACAAAATGTAAAAATAAAGTCATTCTTTATCATTTAAATTTTTAAAAATATACACTCAAATGCAACCTACAATTTATGTGATTCCAAAATGCAAATCTAAAACAAATGACAAGTTCATTTCATACAGTCTTTATTCCTTAAATGAATATTTTGAATTTTTCTCCTTTGAATTTTTCTCCTTATGACGAGATGTCGTTTTATTCTGTTGCTGCATCGACTTTATTTTAATCTTTCCTTTTTGCAACCAAATATAGATCAGGAGATTGAATAGGCCCCCAAGATTCGATATCGTAATGACGAATGTGACAAGAACCTGTGGCGGTGCCACCCCGCAAGCATTTATAATCAAATATATTGATAAGGGTAACCATTGAAAAAATAATACCAGTAAAAATACTACAAATCGTTTTGTCATTTTTTTGTTGTCAGCACTTAAAATGGTTCCAAGTTTATCTGAATTTTTCATTTGATTTACTCTTATACTTGACCGAATGACTTTTGCCATAATACTTCAATAGGTCAATATGGACAAAATGATGTCTATCCACATGACGAAAAAAAATAAAAGTTTAAAATCGATATTTATTTTGCCATACTTGAGGTGTATAAAAACTTTAAATTAAACGATATTGAGAGAGTTTAATACTATTATCTGAGAGTAGTGTGTTTTTAAGCATTTCCAGCTCTCAACCTCACCCGAGATACCAGAATTTTCAAATTTACAATTTTTCTAATTTTCCAATTTTTCCAAATCTATGACTTTGGTAAATATGGAATATTAGAAACTTTCACAAGTCTTCAATTCCTCATAATAGGTGCTCGTTGGAAACGCTTAAAAACACACTACTTGACTACAGGATGATAAAAATAAATCTTTGAATTTCTTAAATTTCATAATTTTATAATTTCTAATTTTTTTAATTTTAAAAATATGGTAATTCGAGAAAAATATTTTCGTAATTCTTGTAATAAATATCTTTCAAAAGCTCACAAAGCTAAACATGAAAAAACTAAAATCCATCACTGCTTGAATCTTCTTTTTTAAAATTTTTTATTGAGTAATGTCCATATGGAAGAGTTGTAATTCCATCATCCATAATCCATCTTTTATCATCATAATTTGAGTTTCTAAATGTGGGTTACAAGTTATTGATGGAACCATCAACCTCATTCTTTCAAATTTTATTTTTGGTTTAGATTCTTCTTTTAAACCTTTTCCATAAAACCTTTTTCATAATTATTATTCCTTTCCATTTTCAATTCAAATGGTATTAAATAAATTATTCTACTAAATTGCTGGAAGAATCTAAATATATTTTTTAAAGGATACTTTCCTTAAAATGTCTTGGTTGAATACAAACTTTTTCTAGTTTTATATCCTTCATTTTTTTCATCACCATCTTCAGTATCATGAATCCATCCACTTGCTTGTCCATGTTGCTTTTTAAAATTATCATCAGTCATAAAAAATTGTAATAATGAACTCATTTCACCAGGATATCTTATATTTTTAACGTTTGTAGTTCAAATTTGTTATGTTCAAAATGTATATCATCAGCTGCATCAACACCTGTAATTTCAAATTTATAACATATCCATGAATTACAAATATCAAGTGAATTTGATGATTGTTGAATTTGGAACAATAAAGGTCCAGGTGAATTTAATGGTTCTGCAGATGAAGTTGATGGTAAAACTTCTAAATAATCTTTCTTTTTTAATAGATGATTAAATTTACTATTTTTATCCCATTTGAAAATCGACATTCTATTTATTATTCAAAAATTTAAGATATTGTTTTTTATCAATCAATTTCTTGGTTAAAAATCTTGACAAAATTGCATTTATGTGATTTTCACAATTATTACTTCTTGCTTTTCTAGAAGCTAAATATTTTCTAAATTCATAAAATAATTCACAAGGATTATCAGATAAAAAATAAAATCCTTCACTGTTGTTTTCTTGATTGGTTCCGCGATTAGTTTTTCTTTAGCTAACTTTTTATTATTCCGTTCTTTTACTTCATCCCTGAATTCATGAATGGAGCGCAAGCGACTGCCTTCGGATTTGTCATCAAATTCTTTAACTTTTTTAACTTTAACTTTTTCATCTTTAACTTTGTCAACTTCTTTTTCATATGTATTGGTTTTGAAAAAATGATTTTATTTTTTATAATAATTATTTAATGAAAGAGAATAATATCTTTTTTGTTATATTCTCATATGTTTCAATATCACTTATTGAAACATTTAATTCCTCTTCAGAATTAAATGCATTTTCTTCAATTGTTTTTTTCAATCCATTAGTAAACATTTTTTCTCATTATTATTTGATGTTATGCATATGTTCTTCCCTTCCTTGATTAATACAAACTTTTTACCACCAATAGATATTATAGTTCCATCTTTTTCATGAATGTATATATCTATAATATGAGGCGTGATTGTGTTGTTACCTTTTATAACATCATGCAAACCGATATAACACTTGCAAACCGATATAGGTATTATTATTATTATTATTTTTATTACTATTATTATTATTATTATTATTATTATTATTATATTATTATTATTATTATTATTATTATTATTAATTATTTTAATTATTATTATTATTATTATTATTATTATTATTATTATTATTATTACTATTATTATAGGTAAGGAGTTTTACAATAGTAAAGTTAAGCAAATCCTGGATCGTTTCAAAATAAATCATTACTCTGTACATTCTCAATACACAGCTGCTCATGTTGAAAGATTTAACCGGACATTGAGGGATAGATTGAAGAAATATTTCGTGCATCAAGGTAGTAAAATATGGATAAATGTATTGCCAAAATACTTGTTAGTTATAATAACTCATCACATCGAGGTCTGAATGGTTTGAGATCCGTATATATCAGCTCGAAAACATTAGCTAAATCAGCACGATCTAAAAAAGTTGTAAAACTTACAAAACCAAAATATAAAGTTGGTGATCACGTTAGAATTAGTAAAATATCTGCTTCAACTTTCATCAAAAATTTCGATAGTAATTGGAGTGATGAAGTATTTCAAATTACAAAAATTAATACTAAACAGAGTCCTGTAACGTATGTTATTAAATACAGTGACAACAATGTAATACAAGGAAATTCTATGAACAGGAATTACAAGTTATTTCAAAACCTACAGTGTTCAGAATTCAGAAAATATTGAAAACTAAAATGGTGGGTAAGTATAAACAATACCATGTCAAATGGTTAGGGTATCAAAACCCGACATGAATATCAGTAAAAGATCTAGTAAAGGGAATTTCTATACAATTTTACCGAGTAATAGTTGCCCACCAATCCATCCTGAAAATCAAGCAAGTAAATTTATGGTTGATCTTCAAAATCCCATTTATTTATATGGAAATTGGGAAGTTGCTTTGCAAAACTTTACATTTGTGTGCAATACATTCCCATTTTATAGTCATTGTAAAATCAATTACAAGAAGCGTATTCCCAAAACATGTAGTGGTATTTTCTCAATCAATAATGTTGAATGATATTGTCATATTCCGAATCAGATTTTAGATGAAAATAGTGGCATGTTTTTCAAAGATGGATTGAATGTTAGTTGTGATTTTAGTCCATTTACAATAAAGTTTGAAAGTATTGAGGATGCCAAGCGAATGGGTAGTGATAAGCTTAACATTGTTGTTCATAGTACTGAATATTTATTAAGTTTCAAACCTTTTATTGATGTCGGCCCTGTGAATGAACACATCAAAATATCTGTATCATATATTAATGAGGTTGAAGATACATTTACGTTTACTAATGATTTATATATTGAAACACTTTAAGAGTTAAATAAATATATTTCATTCAATTGTTTACATATATTTAAAACGATTGAGATTGTTAAAGATGGATTATGCAAATTCATTCTGAATAATAACATTTGTGAAGTTACATTTGATAAAAATTTGGCTAATACATTGGGATTAGATAAGCAAACATATCGGGCAGGTGCTTTTGGTGTACGCAAACCAAAAATAATAAAACTTCATAGACAAATGTTCATATATACTAACATCATCGATCCTATAATTGTTGGTGATTCTTTGGTTCCTCTATTGAAATCTGTTTCGGTTGATAAACATGACCAGGATAAAGTTTCAATATAAATAACGATAATCCCATGTACTTACCGGTATCAACATCATGTATAAACAATATAGAAATATATATTCGTGATGATAGCGGTAAATTTATTGAATTTAGTAAAGATACAAAAACTCATTTGACATTACATTTTCGTAAATTAGATTGCCAATAACGATATTATTAGTATGTATAGTGGTAGCCAAAGTGGTGGCGAATTTCCATATTTTATTGGTAAACAGTACGGATCAGGATGGTTGAGAACTCTTGGTAGATTTGCACTTCCTATTCTCCCTATTAAGGAACAAATATTTGGAGATAGAAGAATGCCCAACTTTATATTGGTAACATTTCAAGGTGAATCTCAATATAATGGATCATACTTAACATGGAGTTCAATTTTCAAATATTTTGGAGTAACATCGTTAACTTTATCAAAAAATAGTGATTATAGAGAAACATATACTCAAGATTTCGATAATGATAATTATTGTGCTACATATATGCAGAGTATAGTGAGAAATATGGGTTATTTGGATAAAAACCTTAATTGTGATAAAACTGTTGATGATTTTAAAACCAAATATTCATTCTTCACATTTGTTTTGGTACCCGATTTTGATTTAAATCAGAGTCAATTACCTCAAAATGGAAATTTACGATTAGATATAAAGTTTGCTAAAGCTACAACTAAACCGGTGCATCTTTTAATATATAGAGTATTTGAAAATGAGGTTCAAATAACTGCAAACAGAAATGTGTTGGTTTCAACGAACATTTTTGGTTCGAAAATGTTAGTATAAATTTATATATAATTTATGATAATTTTTCATGGAGTAAGTTTTTCATGTATTATTAATATTATTGATGTAGTTCTGTTCAGGTCTATCGAATTGGAAAACAAATACTAGGATATGAATTTTTAGGGGTATTTCATCTTGATAAAATTCCATATTTACGTAATAATCAAGCTATAATCGTAAATAGAAAATAATATTTTAAGAAGTCTTCTGACTTCATCCATTGGTAATTTTTATTTACTATTAATTTTTTATTAAATTTCGACTGGTTCGATGTAACCGAAAATGAGGATCTTTTGGATTTGGATGACGTTTTTGGTAAAATTTTATTTGTTTATTAAATGATTTTATTAATATTCTTTTATCTCGTATATCAGGTTATATCTATCGGTAAGTTTAATATTTATTTATTTTCAAAATATAAAAACATTTTAGATGATGATGATATGATTCCGGCATTTTACCCAATAATTATTTTTAATGATATAGTGGATAATGCCCCCACTTCTATTGATGATGACGATTCATCTGATGAAAATATTCATGCGGATTTACGTTAGTAATTTATTTATTTTTAAACTTTATTTAAATATATTAATTTACATTAATTATATTTTTAAAAATTTAACAAATTTAAATAAAATTCTAATGAAGTTATATTTTGAAAATTATGAAAAGTAGAAGATTTTATGAAAAGTTGATTATTGAAGATTTTATGGAAATTATTTAATAGCGAAGAATTTATGAAGAAATTTATGAAATCATGTAGAGTTGATTATTAACTATTTCAACGGAATGATTTCAGTGAATAATAAAAGGTCGTTTTTATTAAATAATGAAAAAATAATAATAATAATAATAGTCTACAGTAATCATTGAACACGATATGATAATAATACTTATTTTGTATGATAATAATAATATTTTATGTGATAATAATAATAATAATACTAGTCTGCAGTGAAATATTTTGAAAATGATATTCAGTTTATATGATAATAATATTTATTTTATATGATATTAACAATAATAATAATATTAGTTTTCAGTGATATCTATATCTATGTATAGGAAACATTTATTATTATACAGGTCTTTATGTTATAAACTTGCATAATAATGAATGATTCGCGAATGTTGCAATAATTATGCAAAACAAGTGCAAAGCCATGTCTAATACATTTGACTATATAAGAATTATCATTTATTATTATACAGGTCTTTATGTTATAGACTTGTATAATAATGAAAGATAATTTTATGAAATATTGTAAAATAACTATATTATATTTTATACAAGTTATTTAATTTATTATTATTTTATCAGGTAAATTTTACCCAAAATATTGCATGATATCAAAGAATCATGGTGAAATATGTCACTAAAAAATGAAACAATACTATGTCCATAGATTTAATTGCACCAGGTTTTTTATTTGCCCTATATGCAAAACATCCCAGTCCATAAAATACAAAGCTTTTTATAACATGTCAAAATACCATTTAGATTCATTTTTTAAATAAATAAAAAACATCTGTTTCGTATCAGTAATAACAATATGTAAATATTATGAATATTATAAATAATAATAATATACGCCCAACAAAAATAACTAAAAATAAAAGACCTGCTGAACATAGGACATCTAAAATACAGAAAAAACTTATAAAAATCGAAGTCACCGAAATCAGTGATGACGAATCAATTAATAATGTAGATAATTATAAATAATTCAGATATTATAAATAATGCAGATATTGTAAATAATGCAGATATTATAAATAATGCAGATACTGTAAATAATGCAGATATTATAAATAATGTAGATATTGTAAATAATGCAGATAATATAAATAATGCAGATATTATAAATAATGAGTAGTGGGATACCGGCCATCTAGCTCACATACCCCCCCCGGCAAAAATTTTTTCTAAGTTAAAAAGTACAAATTTTTAAGAAAAAAGACAATGACTCATCAAAAATTTTGCAAGGTCATTTAAACAAAGACTATGACTCATCAAAAAAATTTCAAGGTCATTTAAACAAAGACCATTACTCGTCCAAAAACTTTTCAAGGTCATTGGATGAGTCATCAAATTTTCTCAAGGTCATTCAAAAGTAGGTCATTGGATGAGTCATCAAATTTTCTCAAGGTCATTCAAAAGTAGGTCATTGGATGACTCATCAAAATTTTTCAAGGTCATTCAAAATTTCTCAACGTCATATTATTTTTAAACATTTTTTTATTTTAATTTACTAATTATTTTTTATAAGTAGTATGTATTTTGTAAATTTATTTTATTTTTATTATTATTTTTATTATTATTTTTATTAATATTATTATTATTATTATTAATATTATTATTATTATAATTATTATTATTATTATTAATATTATTATTATTACTTTTTATTTTTCTATTATTACTTATAAAAACTTTAATTATTATTATTATTATTATTTTTATTAATATGCTTATTACTTATAAAAATTTTATTAATTCTTATGAAAACTTTAATTATTATTATTATTATTATTATTATTAATATACTTATTACTTACAAAAATTTTATTAATATTATTATTATTAATACTTATTAAAACTTTAATTATTATTATTATCATTATTAATATACTTATTACTTATAAAAATTTTATTATTATTATTATTATTATTACTTTTAAAAACATTTATTAATATTATTACTATTACTTATAAAAACTTTTATTAATATTAATATTAGTTTTTATTATTCTATTATTACTTATAAAAACTTTAATTATTATTATTATTATTATTTTTATTAATATGCTTATTACTTATAAAAATTTTATTAATACTTATAAAAACTTTAATTATTATTATTATTATAATTAATATACTTATTACTTATAAAAATTTTATTAATATTATTATTATTAATACTTATAAAAACTTTAATTATTATTATTATTATTATTATTATTATTAATATACTTATTACTTACAAAAATTTTATTAATATTATTATTATTAATACTTATTAAAACTTTAATTATTATTATTATCATTATTAATATACTTATTACTTATAAAAATTTTATTATTATTATTATTATTATTACTTTTAAAAACATTTATTAATATTATTACTATTACTTATAAAAACTTTTATTAATATTAATATTAGTTTTTATTATTCTATTATTACTTATAAAAACTTTAATTATTATTATTATTATTATTTTTATTAATATGCTTATTACTTATAAAAATTTTATTAATACTTATAAAAACTTTAATTATTATTATTATTATTATTATTATTAATATGCTTATTACTTATAAAAATTTTATTATTATTATTATTATTACTTTTAAAAACTTTTATTAATATTATTACTATTACTTATAAAAACTTTTATTAATATTAATATTAGTTTTTATTATTCTATTATTACTTATAAAAACTTTTATTATTAATATTATTATTATTAATATACTTATTACTTATAAAAACTTTATTAATATTATTATTAATACTTATAAAAACTTTTATTAATATTATTATTATTATTATTACTTATTAAAACTTTTATTAATAATATTAATATTATTTTTTAAAACTTTTATTAATATTATTATTATTAATACTTATAAAAACTTTAATTATTATTATTATTATTAATATACTTATTACTTATAAAAATTTTATTATTATTATTATTATTACTTTTAAAAACTTTTATTAATATTATTATTATTACTTATAAAAATTTTTATTATTAATATTATTATTATTAATATACTTATTACTTATAAAAATTTTTTTAATATTTTTATTAATACTTTTAAAAACTTTTATTAATATTATTATTATTATTATTACTTATAAAAACTTTTATTAATAATATTAATATTACTTTTTAAAACTTTTATTAATATTATTATTATTACTTATAAAAATTTTATTAATATTATTATTATTATTATTATTACTTTAAAAACTTTTATTAATATTATTATTACTTATAAAAACTTTTATTAATATTATTATTATTATTACTTATAAAAATTTTATTAATATTATTATTATTATTATTATTACTTATAAAAGCTTTTATTAATATTATTATTAATACTTTTAAAAACTTTTATTAATATTATTATTATTACTTATAAAAACTTTTATTAATAATATTAATATTACTTTTTCAAATTTTTATTAATATTATTATTATTACTTATAAAAACTTTTATTATTAATATTATTATTACTTTTTATTAATAATAATAATAATATTAATATATATAATAAACAACTATATAAAAAACAACTATATAAAAAAAACAATGAATTATTAATACATGTAAATATATATATATTGTTTTTAACATGTAAAACATCTATTAAAATATAAAGTTATATTTCGCGTTTTGTCACGCTGCGGCTTTTGCATGAAATAATAATAATAATATTATAAAAATGTAAATTATAAAAAATTTAAATTTTAAAAATTTCATCTAAATTTCATAATAAAAAATGAAAACTATTACAAGTTTTCCAAATAAATAAGTTTTCAAATTAACCAAAAACTGCTTTTTAAAAAACATTTATTAATCAGATAACAACACGTCATCAATATCAATGTTATCGTCGTTAAAACCATCGAAAAGCTGTCCATAATCTTCATTATCGCTGATTTCTGTAGAGTCATCAAAACTGGGGCTCGAACCACCGAAAAGCGGCTCATCCAAGAAATTAACTTGGTCACTATCTATTGCATAAACCCCAAAATAATGCCAAAATGCAATAATGGTATTTTTCCCCACCCATAATCGCTTATCATCGTTATTACTCAAAGCGATTTTACTGTTTTTAAATGTGTACAGCTGATGGTTCCGCGTCCCTATCCTACTTTGAGGTACTGTGAATACTACGTTTTTATTGTAGCAATCTAAATACGACTGATGTTTGATGTCAGTCCCCAACAACTTCACCCCCTTTGCACTCATTGTATCAGATTTGCCTAATAAACTATAGCACTTTGGTCTTAAGAAATCTCACTCCTTATACCCGAGACCTTTACTTTCATCTTTAAATTTTCCTATCACAGAATCTAATTTCCTCGAGTATAAGGGATGTGCCGGGTCGTAATTTGAGGTATCTAAAAGGTTGTCTCTTATCATTGCCGGCAAAAGAATGTCAAGCTTACAGTGCTTAACCTCAAGTAAAAACGAATCAGTGTCGCCGGCAACGATATTAATATCACAGTTAAATTCTGATCTATATTTTGCCAATTCATTATATTGTAATTGGTAAATCCGCAGCTTAGACAGGTCTAGTACTGATTGGCCAATGTAGCTAGGCCTGTCTAAACATATAGAATCTTTATTCAGATGAGCAGCAATCAAATCATCCACTATTTTAATGGACTTTTTTGAAAGTCGGTTTTGAAGCATATACAATCATCTTTTCAGCTGAATTGCATAGCCTCAAATTCATCCGTTTTTTCAAATTCTCAACGGACTTCCCATATAGACTATTATTAAATAATTTATACAAATCTCTATGAAGCTCGCACTTTGAGTTTGAGCGTAAATCTGTATTTCTTTGTATATATTCTTTAAAAATAGGTGCTTGTTTAAATTTAATTGCCCCATGAATACACTCAACTTCCGCACCCAATTCTATATACAGTTTGAGAAGTCTCCAGTGAAGAACATGGTTCTTCTTACTGTAATGAGTGAGCATTAACTTCTCAACTTTCGAATTGGGCAGACACATTTTTCCGGAGCAAGCGGAAAGTCATTCAAATACTGATGCACACGCTCAGGGATATTGATGTCAACTTCCGTTGTATAACCATACGGAAGGAATTCAATATTAGCATTCACACATTCACTCAGCACATCATTCAGATTATCATGCACCCAAACAAAATCACCATACGGAAGGTTTTGGCTAAGTGCCAACCATATAAATTATTAATGTCTATATACAAGAGTTCTGTATCTTCAGAACTTGCAACATGATGTTTGTTAACAAATGTTAACCCACCCCGTATTCCACCCTCTACAAAATCATAAGGAAAGATACCCTTTGCCTTAACTATAAGACCATCAAAAGCAGAACAAGTTAGAGGTAGATCAGTAAGAGTTTTTACAGCCTTGGCTAAAGAGCAATTTACAAATTGCATACTGTCTATAAATCTAACAGCCAATTTCTTAATATTTACAATCAAAGATATGAATTTCTCAGTTGTTGTAGGAATGATATTTAATTTCCAAGATGGAAATTCATTCAAACCATACTTTAAAATATGATGAAGGTCATACCCTCTCAAATTATGAAATACGATAGGTAACTGTTTACTTATTTTCCTATTTATATTACAGTTACGACAGGCAGCACCAAGATACTGACCTGTAAAATGATCATGGTCCTTAACCTTATTTCTAATAAGTTTTTTACAAAGATAGCAAGTTCTACATACAATGAACTGCTGTTGCTCATTAGATGTAAGATTATTCATAGGTTATTTACCATGATTTTCATAATACGTTAGGACAATTGTGACAGCAATTTCCTCTACTTTCTTTAAAAATTCCAATACACATTCCAAGCCTATAAAATTGAAATATTGTGTAGTATTTGTGTAATTATTTATTAATAATAAGCCTGCTGATATCGGCATGTGTATTTGGTGATGTTTTACATCTTTAGGCAAAACAGCTTCAAAATCCTCATAAATTACGAATGGTGGGGTAATCATTTTAGAATAATTTTTAAATATCAAATTTTTATTTTCAAGGAGTGTGTATAGGGTTGTTCCTATTTTATTTTTATCGCACAAATCAACATGTGCCTTAAAGGTTTTATCATAATAAAAACCGTTTAAACAATGGGGACACCATTATACACGAATTCTAGTGTTACATTCACTACTAGAATGACTATTTAAATTAAAAATGGCGGTATAATGATAATTATCACCGTCTTGTAATAATAAAAGATTAATCGGGTTACCGCCGATAACCTTTGTTCGATGAATTAAGACAAGGTGAGGATGATGAGGTACGTAATCAATATCATTCAATTGTTTAGAAGGGGTGTTGTTATATTCAAAGACATTGATTGCCAAATTTAAATCGCTATTGTTTCTCTCAAATTTGGGGATGCTACAGAGTCTCAATGGACAATCTGTAATTGGATCGTAATTCAATTCATCCATAAAAGTAGTGTAAGAAGAAACACTCTCCCTATTCTTTAAAACTATATCACGCTTTAAAATCGATAAAACACTATATATAAAACACGAATGATCTGTGTTTTTAACATTTACAATAGCCTTTTTACCTACTAGAGATTCCGGTGTAGGGATAAAACTATGTCCAGCTAGTCGACTTACAGGATAATACGCGGTTAAAATAAAATCGATTTCGCGAATCTTAACTACGCGTCACCCACCCTTCCTAAATATGTGAATTTTTCGATTTTCTCATTTAACCGACTCACACCATCAGCAAGAAAACTATCGGAAAAGACACACGCGCTATTTGAAAAGAAATTATCTTTTATTTCCCCATCTTTTCAAATTGAATGAGAGCTGTAACCTGGACTTTTACAGATACCATTTTCTTTATTTCATTTTGTAATTTATTTACAAGTTTATCCGTTAGGGCGATTTGAACAAGGTTTTGATTTTCTAAATAAAATCGAATATTTTTACGGGAACCCCTTAAGTCAACTTCTATTTCAGGTTCATCATTTACATTTATTTCATTATTTACCGAACCCCCTATTTGATTATATTCAGTTTCGTCATCACTAATGATGATTTCTATTTTTTTAATTTTAGCAGGGATACACGACACGATTTTATCAGCAGGTCTTTTTGATTTTTTATTATTTTTAGTAACATTTGTATTATTGTTTATGTTTTTAGTAATCTTTGTATTATTTGTGTTATTTGTGATATTATTATTATTAATATTATTATTATTATTATTATTATTATTATTATTATTATTATTATTATTATTATTATTATTATTATTATTAACATTTTTCGCATTAATCATTTGAAATAATGTCTTTTTAATTATTTTAAATTGATTTAAATGGCTAGAGTGTTTCTTATAAAACTCTAGATATTCAATGTCATGGGCGGTATCGCATTTAGGGCAAATAAAAAAGTCGATGCCATAGAATCTATGACCATAGTAACTTTCATAGTCGTATGGCATTTCGAGTTATGACCAATTCCAGATTGGCATTAGTTTTTAAACAATCGACCTGAGAAATATGTAATTATTATCAAATGTTTATTATTATTTAAATCATATATGAATCAAATAATAATATATAAATGATGATAATTATTAACTATGTAAATATTTTAATAAAAATTAATATTTCAATTCTTATTATAAATCAGATATTTCTATTATAAAAATAAATCATATTTTTCAATAACATTTCGTAAAATAATTTATAAAAATAAATCAAATATTTCAATTCTTATTATAAATCAGATATTTCTATTCTTATTTATATTCTTATTATAAATTAATGATATTTAAAGTATTATATTATAATACTTTACATATTATTAACTTATACTTATTAAAAATATTTATATTCTTATAAATTAAGGATAAATTACAATACTTTACATATTATACTCATTAAAAATATTAAAAAATAATAAAAAATCTTACATTTTTTATACGAAATCTCATCATCCAAATCTTCTCCAGAAATGTGGGCATCTTCCCCAGAAATGGGGGCATCATCAATAAATGTTTCATCTTCCCCAGAAACGGGATCATCATCAATAAATGTTTCATCTTCCCCAGAAACGGGGGCATCATCAATAAATGTTTCGTCCAAATCTACTAAAATGTTTTTTTAAAAATAAAATATACATTAAAATTTACCATCTTCGATAATCATAATATCATCTTCGCTATCACTAATAATAATTGTATCGTCGATTACAATAACTTCTTGAACATTCTCTAAAATTATATTAAAATAAATAATAATAAAATTTAAAATTACCATTTTCAAATTCGTTAACACCGTCAATTTCATTTTGGATTTCGGTTATACTAAACCAATCTAGAAAATATAATAATAAAATTAAAAATTAAATTATAAAAATTCTTACCAGTTTCATTCATCAAAAGTGCTCTTAAAATATTATTGTTTGGCATTTTGGCGCGAAAGTTTTGAAATCAGAAAATTTTGAAATAATTGTGACAAATTTAGAATTTGTCAATGTTTATAAAGAGAATAATATTTTCAGGATTTAGCCAATCACATTTAGCAATACATACATGTAGGTGAGAGATTTTTACGCATGCAGTCTATACCGTGTAGGCATGCGTTCTTTGTAAAACACATGCAGTCTATACCGTGTAAGCATGCGTTATTTGTAAATCACATACAAACAAAAGTGTGTATGTGTTTTCTTTATTAAGTCTTGAGTGTGCATGCACTTATCATGTGATGATCACGCACTTATCATGCACTTATCATGCACTTATCATGCACTTATCATGCATTGTCTTTGTGATCATGCTCAGCTTATTAACATTAATTAAACACATAATAATAATATTTATATTAATAATAATAATAATAATAATTAAAAAATATTAATAGTTTAAAAATATTAATAGTTAAAATATGACAATAATAATAATAAAACATAACAATAACAATAAAACATTTATTAAACATTTATTAAACATCAAATCGCTTGGATAATAACCAAGCTAAACAATGTTGACCACATGTTAAGGTCCATGGTTTTTGATACATAGTTTTATTATACACAATAGGTTTACCCATTGTTTGCAGTTTCGAAACCATTAAAGCCGAATAATAGAAACCCATAGGATCAAATACAAATATCTTGCTAGGTTTCATATATATTGCTAACCAATGTTCTCCACCGAGATGAGATGATTGAGTATTGACGATTATGGCTTGATTTTTACGTAAATATGGAATTTTATCAAGAGGAAATACCCCTAAAAATTCATGTCCTAGTGTTTGTTTTCCGATTCGAAAGACCTGAACAGAACTACATCAATAATAATAATAATACATTTAAAAACTTACTCCATGACAAATTATCCTATATTATCTATACATTAATACCAACAATGTTTGAACTTTGTTCAAACCAACACGGTTCTGTTTGCAGTTATTTGAACCTCATTTTCAAATACTCCATATTTTACAACATGTACCGGTTCAGTTGTAGCTTTAGCAAACTTTACATTAATCGTAAATTTCCATTTTGAGATAATTGACTCTGATTTAAATCAAAATCGGGTACCAAAACAAATGTAAAGAATGGATATTTGCTTTTAAAATCTTCAAGAGTTATACCACAATTAAGGTTTTTATCCAAATAACCCATATTTCTCACTATACTCTGCATGTATGTAGCACAATAATTATCATTATCGAAATCTTGAGTATATGTTTCTCTATAATCACTATTTTTTGATAAAGTTAGCGATCTTACTCCAAAATCTTTGAAAATTGAGCTTGATGTTAAGTATGATCCATTATATTGAGATTCACTTTGAAATGTTACCAATATAAAGTTGGGCATTCTTCTATCTCCAAATATTTGTTCTTTATAAAAAGAAGCTGACCCTTTAGCAATTGCAAATTGAACAATTTCCTTTGTTTTCAATGGATATATTGCATGTTTAGAATTAAGCCCCAGTTGATGACCGGCTAATACAGAAGGCTCAACACGAACTCTTCTCACTAATAATTTTGCATCAACTAATTGAAGAATTGGTGTTGTGGTGGCACTTGTTAGTGATAATGTCGACTCTGATCTTTTCAATCTAATGTGTACATTAACACCTGGGAGTAAATATTTCGGTTGATCCATAAAATCGAGTTGTAATGATGAGCACATGGTAAATAATTTCGAGCTTTTAATCCACTTTTTCCTATCGTCATCACTACCATAACCCATAGCAGTTTAACATGTATTTTTAGTATCGCTATTGTAATTTATAATAATTTCTATTAGAGCTTTGTGAATATATGTACTGTTACCACCCTCAATCTTGATATTTATTAAATCCGAGAACAGCATCTTTAAAAAGTGTATGAAACAAGAAATTATTTGGTATTACATCACTAGGTTCACCCAACGGTTTTCTATCTTTATCTACAACTTTGATCTGAACAGTTAACAATGTATCGTTCAAATCTAAATATTCAGTTTGGGAACCGTTAATATAAAATTCAATATCAGTTCTACTATCCATGATAGAATTCATCGGAAATACTTCTTCAAAGGCCCCCATTTCAATTACTGCTTGGGGAGATGGTCTATCAAATAAGCACAATTCAGATTTACCACAAATCATTTTTGAAATATAGTTCCATGCGCTTTCATTCGTTTGTTTATATGTTTATGATGTCTTTTACGTTTTTGAGGCGGTGCAGGTTCATGTTTTTGAAACATACCCGCAACACTTGGTAAAAATTTCCCTAACTCGGATAATGCATTTGATTTCAGAGATGGTAATATTTTCTGTTCATTCATTATCACATATTTAGCAGTTTTCATACCAAAACTACCAAGGCGTTTAAGAATAGGAAGTGCAAATCTACCGATAGTTTTCAACCATCCTGATCCATACTGTTTACCAATAAAATATGGAAATTCGCCACCACTTTGGCTACCACTATACATACTAATAATATCGTTATTGGCCATCTAATTTACGAAAATGTAATGTCAAATGAGTTTTTGTATCTTTACTAAATTCAATAAATTTACCGCTATCATCACGAATATTTATTTCTATATTGTTTATACATGATGTTGATACCGGTAAGTACATGGGATTATCGATATTTATATTGACAACTTCATCCTGGTCATGTGTATCAACCGAAACAGATTTCAATAGAGGAACCAAAGAATCACCAACAATTATAGGATCGATGATGTTAGTATATATGAACATTTGTCTATGAAGTTTTATCATTTTTGGTTTGCGTACACCAAATGCACCTGCCCGATATGTTTGCTTATCTAATCCCAATGTATTAGCCAAATTTTTATCAAATGTAACTTCACAAATGTTATTATTCAGACTGAATTTACATATTCCATCTTTAACAAATTCAATAGTTTTAAATATATGTAAACAATTGAATGAAATATATTTATGTAATTCTTCAAGTGTTTCAATATATAAATTATTAGTAAATGTAAATGTATCTTCCACCTCAATAATATATGATACAGATATTTTGATGTTTTCGATTGTTACACTTTTCTCATCAAATGTTTTGAAACGTATTAGGTATTCAGTACCAGGAACAACAATGCTAAGCTTATCACTACCCATTCGCTTGGCATCCTCAATACTTTCAAACTTTATTGTAAATGGACTATAATCACAACTAACATTCAATCCATCTTTGAAAAACATGCCACTATTTTCATCTAAAATCTGATTCGGAATATGACAATATCGTTTAAAATTATTGATTGAGAAAATACCACTACATGTTTTGGGAATACGCTTCTTGTAATTGATTTTACAATGACTATAAAATGGGAATGTATTGTATACAAATGTAAAGTCTTGCAAAGCAACTTCCCAATTTCCATGTAAATAAATGGGATTTTGAAGATCAACCATAAATTTACTTGCTTGATTTTCAGGATGGATTAGCGGGCAACTATTACTCGGTAAAATTGTATAGAAACTCATTTTACTAGGTCTTTTGATGATATCCATGAGGGTTTTTGATATCCATGCCATTTGACATAGTATTGTTTATCCTTACCCACTATTTTAGTTTTCAATATTTTCTGAATTCTGAACACTGTAGGTTTGGAATTAACTTGTAATTCCTGTTCATAGAATTTCCTTTGTATTACATTGTTATCACTATCTTTAATAGCATACATTACAGGACTCTGTTTAGTATTAATTTTAATAATTTGAAATACTTCATCACTCCAATTAATATCGAAATTTTTGATGAAAGGTGAAGCCGATATTTTACTAATTCTAACGTGATCACCAACTTTATATTTTGGTTTTGTAATAGCAACTGTTTTAGTCCGTACTCGTGTTTTCGAGCTGATATCTACGGGTCTCAAACCATTCAGCCTTCGATGTGATGAATTATTATAACTAACAAGTATTTTCGGTAATACATTTATCCATATTTTATTACCTTAATGCACGAAATATTTCTTCAATCTATCCCTCAATGTCCGGTTAAATCTTTCAACATGTGCGGCTTTGTATTGAGAATGTACAAAATAATAATTTATTTTGAAACGATCCAGGATTTGCTTAACTTTACTATTGTAAAACTCCTTGCCTATAATAATAATAATAATAATTATTATTATTATTATAACAATAATAATAATAATTATAATAATTATAATACCTTAATCGGTTTGCAAATTGTCTGGATGCCAATTTTTAAACATTGAGTTAATTGCTTTAGATATTTCCTCTGCAGATTTTGTCTTTGTCGGTACACCGCGAGCAAAACGACTGAAAACATCAATACACGTTAAAATATATTTATAACCCTTGTTAATCTTCGAATACGGTATCATCTCCATCAAATCCATTTGCCATAAATCATTAATACCGAATGTCTTATAAGCTCTCGTTGGAAATCTTTTCCGCATCGGTTTATTTAAACTGTACGCAAGCTGATCTGACAACCACTTTTGCGTTTCCTTTTTCGACTTTGGGACTCTTTTCTTTAACTTTGCCACTCTACCGAAACCTGCTTCGTTTTTGGATTCGTCCAAATGTTCTCCATTACAACACGATGATTTAAATTTTAATTTAACATTAGGTAATGATTGCCCCATCGTTTATTGTGATAATAATGATAATGCTAATGGTGACATTGCTCCGATAAAACCACCTTGTTGTTTATATATGATTTTTCTCATTTGCTGACGATTTTTATTATTTACTAACGATAACAAAGGCTTACGATGTTTATTCAATACTAGTTTTTTAGAATTACTGATTTTAATTTTACCTATGACTACTTTTAATAGAATTTTGAATAAATCATCAACAACAAAAGTTGGAAATGATTGTAAAATAGACACTCTTTTCATACTCGAAGTCTTTAACAATGCATTAAAATATGGGAAACTCTTATGATATTTTACAATTTTAACAACTTTTTTCTTACTCTTTTTAATAATGTTTTTCGAAATAAGATTCATTGCAGGGTAATTCTCGGTTATTCGTTTTTTAGATGGTGTATAACTGGTTTTTGGTGGAACTTTGTTTTTCTTTTTTAATACTTTGTCTAAGTTTTCGGATATTTTTAAGCCTGGATTTCATAAACATTTTTACATGTTAATGTTTTCAACTTTGTTTTTATACCATGGCACCTTCTTTATTGAAAATATCTGTTTTTACCCGTAAATCATCATTGCATTGTTGTGTGAAATCAAGAAATATATATCCATGTGGTGATTTTGTAGCATCTTGAAATGCACTGATGAGAAAATTACGATTATTAGGGTATGCTTGTCGAGCAAGAAAATCAATAACTGTTGCATCTCTAGGATTCTTGAAAATAACTAAATATTGAACATTTAAATTCCTTGTTCGATGTGCGCCACCCTGATGAAATAGATTGTGAGTAATAAAGATCACAGTAACACCAACATGTCTACTGATTTTTGTGAATAAATTATTAAAATCCTTTTCTTTATTAGCTTCCTGATACAAATCATCAATAATGATGACATCACCTTTCCTTAAACGACTTGACCAGTTTTTATCGAAACCCTTTACTATTTTCATGTTTTTCAATTTACAGAAATTATCTTGAGTTAATCCATGTTCTTCATCTGCACCCTTATGCCAATAAATCTTGTTGATTTTTGTTTGAAATCAATTAGATTTCAGTAATTTACACACAAACATAGTTTTACCACTACCCCCTTGTGCCGACGATTTGATATACAGCATCATTTCTTAATTCCATTATTAATTTGTATAATTATAGGTTTTTGTTTATATTATATGATTTAATGAACTCTTCCTAAAAATCATATATATAGCTTAATATTTCTTTATTGTTTAATTATGTTATCAAATATAAGTTATAAAGGAACTTTCAATGTATCAAAAATGATATTTCCAATTAATAAACCCCAGCAAATTGTAGATAGGAGTGGAAAATACCCTATAAAATTTTTCAAATCCGGCAAATGCAGAATCATGGGATGCAAGAAACCTTTAGATGTCAATAAATTACAATATAGAATAAAGGAAATTAAAATACAGTCAATTACGGTTACCATGGATATGGGTCAATCTATCAATCTATACAACATGTCGACAAAATGTCTTTGTATGTTCGAGCCAAAATTATTTCCTGCACTGAGGCTTTTAAAATACAACCCAATGTGTGTTAACGAGTTTGCCAGTGGCAAAATAGTCATATTAGGGTTGCGAAATCTAGAGTACAAAAATATTGTTTGTGACATACAAAATGAAATCACGGGATTGGTCGATATCTGATTGGCTAATGATTGATTAAAACAACTTGCTTATTCATTTCATTTTATTTTTAAAATGGAAAATATTATGATGACTACAAGCACTAAATTAACAAAGAAAGAAATAGAAAACTACGGTAAATTTATTATTTATTATTTATTAATATTATTATCATTGTTTCCAGATAAATATCAGGCCGTGATCTTAGAACGGTTGTTCTTTTTCTACCCACAACTACGATCAATAGTGAAAGACCAGCCAGAATCAAGAATTCCAGATCTGGTATATGAAACAACAAATATATGGATCTTCAATATCATAGATCAAGCTCTATGGGTTATAAAGCTTGGCCGAAGACCAAAGGAGATGGAATCCGAATATCCATGTATTCTGGGTTGCAGTTGCTGTGATTTTCGGTACCAGCGATATGTCGAATTGTGCCTGGCGAAATCCGTTAGGAATTCATCTAAATATCAACTTTTTAGAAAATAAATGTTTGGTATTTTATTTTGGTAGTACTAATTTTATTTTGGTAGTACTAATTTTATTTTGGTGGTGCTAACAATAATAATAATAATAATAATAATAATAGTAATAATAATAAACACGTGATATTAATACTGCATTTTATATAGATGACAGATGTATGTAAAATCGTATACAAACTCCATGGGTTAATTCACAAACAGTTTTATATATTTTGCATTCACGCACTTATCTTGCACTTATCATGCACTTAACATGCATTTTCTTTGTTATAATCATATACATGATTCTGATTGATTAATCAATCTCTGTCAAGGGTATAAAAGCGCGTCACCACCTTATAAAGATCATAAATCAAACATGACCAAGAAAATAAGTGTCCAACCAGTTCAGATGTTACACAATTATAAAATGTATTTTTTTAAAGGAGCCTATCAATATGCAATTGGCAAATCCAGTGAAACTCAATAAAACTCAATTTCAATCTCTTGCTGGGACTCTCTCAATGTTAGATATCAAGGATATTGATAATACATTCAAAAAGATAAATTCCAATTTAAAATGCAATGAAAATGCTTTCTTCATGAGTCAATATACCAGATATTATGATGCATTTACAGAAATAGGATTCAAAGAACAGGAAAACTGGTATATAACAATAACAATCCAAGGATATAAAGCTGATCAAAATGATGTGATTTCTCCAATCTGGAAAATTGTTACTGCTAGACTTTCACAATTATTTTAATGTATAGTGTTTAGTGTTTAATAAATGTATTAATGTTTTCTTTGTTATTCTATAAACAAAATTATAAGTAGTTTTAAAATAGTTTTAAAATGATATCCGAAAAAGGTAAAATATAAAATATAAAATAATTAATTAATTTCGTTTAGAATATTTAATAAACTTTTTGTTTGATAAACTCGAAGAAATAACCGGTGTAAAAATTAGAGATATGTTGACTCTAGTTGAAGCATTGAGTAAAGAAGATTCATGTTGTGATTCTGGATGTCAGAGTGATGATACTGAAATTGTTAATGATGGAGAAATTAATACTGAAATTATTAATGATTCTGAAGAAATTATTGATGATACACTTATTAATGATGAAGAAAATAATAATGATACTGAAGATACTACCGAAATTAATAAAGATGTGCCGACCGAATTTAAGAATTGTATTGACCATGTTATAGAAAATATTATGATAGAATATTGTGGTGATGAAGAATGTTCATGTAATAATCAATAAATCTTTAAAAATGTAGTTTTTTATTAATAATAATAATAATAACAAAGAAATATTTATTAAAATCTATGATAAACTTTATTACATAAATATAAAACAGATGCTCCAGTAAATAGTTTTAATAAAAATTTGCAATTTTCGATATAAATATCAGAGCGTTTGGCTTCTGCGGCAACTTGAATAATCGCTGTCCATCCACCGTTTGTTTCTACCCACGGATCAATTTTTGTTTCTATCACCTAAAAATTGATAAATTAATAACAATATAAAGTAATTTACCTCTATAGACCATTGGAAATAATTTTCATAGTCTGATCCAGATTTTAATATCATGTGTTTCATATACATTAATCCTACTATTATTCGCATCCATTAATTATTTTCATCAAACATGTAACTAAATAATTATTGGAATGACTTCTTTCTCTCCAATGTTGGCAAATTGAAAATTTTTTCATAATCAAATGGAATGTCTTCTACGATTTTCTCGGTACGGTTTACCATGAATTTTATGTTTTTAATGATATAATCTTCTTCTCATTTATTAGAGACCAGCTCATTCAACAAAGTTATAAAAACTTTAGTTTCTGGCATTTTATAAAAATATTTGAAAGTGTAAGCTTATTTATACTATATTCGACGAATCAGAATCATGCAATACTAAGAAAATATGTAAAAATATATAATGGAAATGGTAATGATGATTTGTTGGCACTGTTAACTTCTTTCAATTTGTTGTCACCACTGTTAACTGGTTGTTGTAATTTCATTATACGATTGAACTGATCAGTTGTTTTATTAGAATAAAATTTTATACTATATTGAACTTGATTCAACATTTTTTCATTAGTTTACGATTTTCTTTCAATTCGAATATTGATTTTCTTAATTCATTTTAGATAATACCAATGGTCTTATTTAGATATATAATATCATCATATAATTCGTTTTTAGCTCTTTTTAAAGTCTCATATGTATGTTCAAATCGGAATTCTAAATTACTCATTCTTTCCGATAATCTTTTGACTGGAGTTTTCAAATATCTAAGCCTATCTACTATATACAAAATATTCATCAATACAGCGGTATCAGGACATACACATCTTGTAGAATTTTTACCTTGAACGGTACAACAATTGAGTTGGCCATATTAAAAACTAATAATATTATTAAAATTTCTTTAATCATTTTCAAATCTATATAAATTAATATTTATTGTTTATAGCTAAAAGGTTGTGTGTTAGTATAAATTAGTATAAAAGTAATTGTTATTTCAATTTTTATCATTAAAATGATTGTACCGAGCGCAGTTCAAGCTATGAATGAAATTAAACATTATGGTAATTTATTATTACTATTATTATTATTACTATTATTTCATTGGTCTAAATTAGTATAAAAGTTATTTTTATTTCAATTTTTATTATTATAATGGATGTACCAAGCGCAGTTCAATCTATGAATGAAATTAATCATTATGGTAACTAATAATTACTATATATTATTATTAACTATTTGATAGATGATTATTTTAAAGTTATTAAAGAACATCTGGAATTCTATTATCCAGAAATAAATGAAATATTGAAGAATAAACCAAAATCTATAATTCCAGATTTAGTCTTTAATTATACGTCAATATGGATATTTACCGTAATCGACGAGTTCCTATGAGATGTCAAGCAAAACAAAATGGCAAAAATATGGAACCTGAATATCCATGTGGTGATGGATGTCATTGCTGTGCGGCCCGTTATCGAAAGTATGTGGAATGGGCTTTGAATAAAGATCTTCGACAATATTATTATAGTAGAATTATTTCTTTATAATAAAAATTTATGTTGTATATGTCTTGGTTTTTTATCATATATTATTAATAATAATAATTATAATAATAATATTAATAATAATAATAATATTAATAAAAATAATAATAAAAAATAAAATAATAATAAAAATAAAATAAATTTACAAAATATATACTACTTATAAAAAAGTTTTTAAAGTAATAATAATAATAATAATATAAATAAAAATAATAATAAAAATAAATTAAAATTACAAAATATATACTACTTATAAAAATAATTAGTAAATTTAAATTTAAAAATGTTTAAAAATAATATGACCTTGAGAAATTTTGAATGACCTTGAAAAATTTTGATGAGTCATTCAATGACCTCGACCTACTTTTGAATGACCTTGAAATTTTTTGATGAGTCATGGTCTTTGTTTAAATGACCTTGAGAAAATTTGATGACTAACCCAATGACCTTGACCTACTTTTGAATGACCTTGAATGAGTCATGGTCTTTGTTTAAATTACCTAGGAAAATTATGATGAGCTAGATGGCCTCTTTGCTAGATGGCCGGTATCCCACTACTATAATGCAGATATTATAAATAATGCAGATACTGTAAATAATGTAGATATTATAAATAATGTAGATATTGTAAATAAGGCTATTAATCAAGTTGGTGGTTTATTAGAACCTATAACACAAATTAATTTAACGGCGCAATTAAAACAATTAAATTTGACACATCAGAGGCACGACTGAAAAAATAATGTTAACTGAGAGAATCAGTTCTAAATTAATTAATGAGATTGAAAAGATGGGGGGGGTGATGTTAAAATTCAATTTGCTGTTTTAATACAGTTTGAAAAAGATGAGGAAATCCGCGATAATTATTTTTCCAACAACGCAGAAAAGTTTTCAGATAGTTTTTTATCTGAAGGAGTTAATAAACTCAATGAAAAAATAGAAAAGTTCACCCATTTAGGCAGTGAATGGAGAGTAATCAATATTTCAGAAATAGATTTTATACGTACCAAATTTTCCCCAATTAGTTGTTTATCAGGTCATCGATATATTCAGTCTCCTTCTGCTATTTTATCTAAAAAAGCTATTATAAATGTTAAAAATACCGACAATAAATGCTTCCTTTATAATATTCTGGCAATTCTTAAAAAAGGTTTAATGTTAGAAAATCGGAATACATCTGCAAAATACACCGAGTTTTTAAACGATTTAGTATATGACTAAATTACGGATTGTCCAATAAAATTAATAAATATCCCCGAATTTGAAAAGAAAAATGCCACCTTAAATTAAGCAATAGACGTCCTTTCTTATACTCCAACTGTGATAATTGATGAGGTTCCTGATAGTTATGTCTTCCATCACCCTCATTTAAGTATAATTCATAGTTCAAAGGTCACTGAATGAACACCTATTTATTTGCTTTTATTAGAGAAAAGTGATAGGAACCACTATACCGCGTTGAGTGATGTATTCCTACTTGCTGATTACTTTCAACAGTTCCGTGAAAAGGCCATTGAAAAAAAGGCCATATTAAAAGGCTATGGTCTTGAACCTTTAAATTTCTATGGTATTTCTGGAATGTCATGGGCGTCAGCGCTTATGACATTAGATAAACCCATAGAGTTTACAGGATATGGAAATGTTCAATGTTTACGAGGGAGGAATACGAGGAGGGTTAACGTTTGTTAAAAACACTATGCTGCTTCTTCAGAGGACACCAAATTGTTGTATATAGATATAAATAATTTGTACGGTTGGTCTCTTAGCCAATCTTTGCCGTATGCTGATTTTGTTTGGGTGTATGATGGTTTGGATGATGTATTGAATGAGTGTATGAATGTTGCGGATATTGAAACCCTTCAATATGGATATACTATGGAAGTTGATATTGATATCCCTGAAAATCTCCATGATTTTTTAAATGACTTTCCGATTGGACCGGAAAAGATGTGCCCGCCAAATTTAAAAGTTTCGAAGCTAATGCTCACGCATTATCCAAAGAAGAATCATGTTCTTCATTGGAGGCTTCTCAGGCTTTATTTTTCGCTTGGGCTAAGGTTGTGAATGTACATAGATGTATAAAATTTACGGAAACCTATTTTTAAAAATTATATAGATAAAAATACTGACTTGCCAGTAAATGCAGTCAGCGAGATATATAAAGATTTATTTAAATTATATAATAACAGCTTGTACGGTAAATCCGTTGAAAACCTTAAGAAGCGAATGAATTTGCGACTATGTAATTCACTTGAAAAGTTAATTACATATTCGTCAAAACCGGTATTCAGAAAAACGATCGAAGTTGATAAGAATCTGTTTGCCGCGCATCTTAATAAAGATTCAATATGTTTGGATAGGCCTAGTTACATCGGACAATCAGTAGTAGATGTATCCAAACTACGGATGTATCAGTTGCAGTATATAAAGCTGCAAAAGTATAGAACTACTTATAATTGTGATATAAATTTAATTGCCAATGATACGGACAGCTTCTTTTTAGAGATTAAAAATTAAAAATTAGATATTTTATTAAAAGTGATGATTTCGAATGACCTTTTAGATATATCTAATTATGACCCTCTCTCATCCTTTATTTTCAAGACGACTAGCATCTGTTATAGGAAAGTTTAAGGATGAGAGTAAAGGGGAAAGGTATAGTGAGTGAGTTTTCTTGCGCTTTAAATGTTATAGTTTATTGGGAAATAAGTCGACTATGAGGCTAATGGCGTAAAATTAGCAGGTTCAAATAAAAATTATCAATCATATTTAGATTGTTACAATAATAATGAGAATATATCTGTACCTCAGACTAGAATAGTGTCCCGGAATCATCGGCTTTTCACTTTTAAAAATAGTAACATAGCGTTAAACAACCACGATGATAAGAGGCCATGGGTTGATAAAATGTTAGTTTTGTTTATGGACACTATATAGGGCTTGATGCAATTAATAGTGGTCATAGTATTACAAGAACACAGCAATTTCAAGATATATTCAACGAAATTCTGGCTCCTGAATGATCATCAATTTATCAGACAAACAATTATGTGAATTTTGTATATTATAGAAAAAATAAAATTGTACATTTACTTATTTTATTATGTTTTTGATTATTATTAGTTGCTTTTTATATAAAGGGTTATAAAACATGTTCACAATAGTTAAATTTCGATTTTATCTGCATTATCCATGTAGAATTGAATAACATCTCGATATTTGCCAAACCTGAAATCCATACACATCCAGAATACATTTTATTTAGAAATAATATGCAACTAGATAATTTCATGAGTGACTTATTGATTTATTTATTTTTTAGTAGTAATAAATAATCATAGGTTTCTGTCAATAGCCTATCGATTATTAAAAAGGTCTGATTCCATTTAATTCTGAATTCCGCTATCTTAATTTAGAAGATTAATATAATAATAATAATAATATTAATAAATAAAAACTTGTAACAATAATAATAATCAATTTATCAGACGAACAACTATGTGAATTTTGTATTTTATAGAAAAAATAAAATTGTACATTTACTTATTTTATTATGTTTTTGATTATTTTATTATTAGTTGCTTTTTATATAAAGGGTTATAAAACATGTTCACAATAGTTAAAAGTGACTTGAATAATATTTCTTTAGAAACAAAATAACATTTATTACAAATACACAAAATGATACTCATCAATAATTATACCACAACTTTCACACTTATTAGAGTTTTTAAAACACGATGAACAAATAACAATATGACCACATAGCAAATATAAAATATTGACTTTATTAGTTAAACAACTTGAAAATATAAGATATTGTTTTTGTATTTCATCCAGTTTATCCTTGATTTTTATTTCGATTTTATCTGCATTATTAATGTAGGATTGAATAACATCTCAATATTTGCCAAACTTGAAATCCATGCACATCTAGAATACATTAAGCATATTAATTTCTGTAGGATTTATGTTATTTATAAATAATATGCAACTAGATAATTTCATTATTGACTTGTTGAAACCGAATAATTCTACGAGAATTTGAATATTGTGATGTTTAAAAGATTTATTTATTTTTGGTAGTAATAAATAATCATAGGTTTCTGTCAACAGTCTATCGATTATTAAAAAGGTCTGATTCCATTTAATTCTGAATTCCGGTATCTTAATTTAGAAGATTATAATTAATAATAATAATAACAAAATAAAACCTGTGTGTGATTTAAGGGTGATTCGAAAACATCTAATGCCATTTTATGAGAGTAAATATTATTTAACACTACTTATATACATGTGTTTTCAATGTCTTTGTTACATGTCAATAATATTATTAAACATTAAACGCACATGACTTATAAAAATATGGGCAATAAGAGTGCATGAGTAACAAGGACATGTACAAGAAGAGTTTATTATAAAAAACTTGTAATAATAATATTAATAATAATAATAATAATAATAAGTTGTAATAATAAAAATTCAAATTCAAAAATATTAAAAATTAAAACACTACTTATAAAATAAGCAGTAAATTTAAATTTACAAATGTTTAAAAATACTATGAGCTTGAGAAATTTTAAATGACCTTGCGAAAAATTTTGATGAGTCATGGTCTTTGTTTCAATGACCTTGCATGAGTCATTGTCTTTGTCTTAAAATTTTTTGTACTTTAAGACTTAGAAAAAACGTTTACCCACCACTCGGGGGGGGGATGGAGGTGATCCAGCGGTGGCATGATTTGACGGTAACACATCCACTACTTATAATTATATTTTATAGATAAGTGATTTTCAAAACTATTAAATTCTTCCTTGTCTAAAGTATCACTAAACAAATCATTAAAAATACTATCTTTATTTCGTTTTCCTTATTTAAAGTATATGAAAAATTAGAATTACCACGAATATTTCTAGATAGTAAATCATAATAATTTGGAGCTAAATAAATTACATTACAATTATTATGTCTACCTCGAGTAAAATAAGATTCCATTATTTCTTGATTTTTCATGTTGACACAATCATCAAAAATTATTAAATTCTTTTTCGCTCGATCTAATTTTCACATGGAATTATTTCATGATATTTATTACTCATTGATACACCAATGTTTTAAGCAGAATAAGTTATAGAGTTTAATTCCCACATTTTGTTTCTTTGCATAAATCTCTAATTGATGATGATCAGGAATTGCATCTTGATTTTCAAATAATCCCACAATATCTTGTTTTGTTAAACAAGAATTTAATCCATGAAAAATTATTTGCATTTCAGGTTGATCAATTGTTTTAGAAAAAATTATTAAATTATCATAGTCTATAAAATTAGGAATTAGAAACAGTTTTAACAACAAAACTGTTTTTCCAGAACCAGAACTTCAAATTATCAACATTCTAAAAGAATTCGGTAAAATAGGATTGTGATTGAATTTCATAATATTTTTATTTCAAGTTGGTGTAAACGAAGACATTTTTAATTGTAAAATTTTTAATAATGAAAAATTATTTATTTTTTATAAGGAGAAAGAAAAATTCCATCATCATCAACCTCTATTTTAATATTCCCCTTTTTTAATTTTTTCAAAACTTGTTTTAATTTTTATTTTTAGAAAGACTTTTTTTATTAATAGATTTTATAAAATCAAAATTCCATGACTTTGATATGGATCTAAATAAATTCCTTTTCCTTCTGGAGCGTCAGCGACTGCCTTCGGAGATTTTTCTACTGGAGATCTTTCTTGTGTAGATTTACCTTCTGAGGAATTAAGAATTTTGCCTTTGAAGCATCAGCTAATTGTGGTTCTTCTATAGTTTTAACAGCGGTTGTTATTCCACCTGCTGCCCCTGATGCAGATGTAATTCCTCCAAAAATTAATGGTAATAAAGCTGCAAATGGAAGAATTCCTCCACTATGTTCTTTTTTTAAACTTTTGCTATTTTATTTTACTAACATATATTTTTTCACTATTATACTCAACAGATGCAGGTTTGTTTGATTCTATTATTTTTCTTATTTTGTTTTCTAGATTAGAGACACTTTGTAAATTACTAATTTGATCAGCCATTTTTAATATAAATTATTTATTAAAAAATAGTTTTTTGGAGTTTATTTTGATAGAATTTACCTAGAATTTCTTAACTAGGAGTACCCTGTGTATCTAAATCTTTAATTCCATAAGTTATTGGTTTTGTGCCAGAATGTATTTCTGAAATGATAAAATTTCTTTAGACAATTTATGTGTTGAACTTTTTCAAATTTATTTTTCCAATTAAATATGCGAAATCGCTCGCCAATATTAAATTTTTGCAATTTTGTAAATCTTCATTAGCATAATTGTTATCATGGGTAATTTCTTTGATTAGATCAGGATTCTCACTTGCTTCTGTTGGTGAAACTCCTATTGTTCTATAAATTTTATTATTATATTTATTAATTAATTCTGGTAATACATCTATCCAAATTCTATTTCCTTGTTCTGTAAATTTTTTATACATACAATTTTTCAATGTTCAATTAAATCTTTCGATTATAGAATTATGTGAACCATAATTTGATCTATCATAAGATGAATTAAAAGTTGAATAAATTTCAATATCATTTTCTTTTCTAAGTTCTTCAAATATTTTATTATAAAACTCTTTACCATTATCAAAGTATAATATTTTTGGAATTCTATCTGGGGTTTGTTCAAATAAAAACTCAAATCCTTCTTTAATTGAATTTACTGTTTTATTTTTTAACGGTAGAACCCAAGCATATCGAGTATACAAATCAATAATTGTTAGAATATATCTATAGTTTTTATTATTTTTAGGATTTATGGTTTCAATTAAATCTTCTGACCAAATTTCATCTTTATTGAAAACTTTTATTTTAAATATTTTTTGTTTTCTGTATTCCTTATGCAACTCTGTTGCAAGAACCTCTCGGTGATGTAACTCATTTTCTATATCTTGTGCTCCAGCTAATGCAGTCGGATTCTGTCCTCCTCCCAATGCGATCTTTGTTTTCATTTTCCTATTGCTCTTGAAAATCTTTCAGAAAATGTTGGATTTTGAATATCATTTAAATCTTGAATCAAATCAATATCTGCTTTTTGACGAGAACGAATATCTTCTTGACGATACGCTATGTCATGTTTTAAAGCCTCTGCATGAACTCTATTTATTGGTTCTTCTCCCGGTTTATGATTATCATTTTTATCAAGTCTTATATCTAAACGAGTTCCTGGTGGAACATCTCTCAAGTTTCCAAGAGAGCCGGACTATATCTTAAGGAATCATCAATGCTGATTAGACTTTTATCCCCACCAACGTTTAGTCTCTCAACAATCTTCATATTCTAATCATAACGAACTTAGGAGAGTTGCTGCGTATTGTGCATTGTTTTATTCTTTTTCGTTTTGACCATTGGGATAGGTCATTACCAGAATTCCTTCATTAAATTTCTCTGATAAAGTGGTAGAAAAAGACTTTAGGAGTTTCCCGCAATTTTTAGGTGTTGCATTTACTAAATTTATAAAATAATGAGATTTAATTTCTTGTAATAAATATTCTTTTAAAATTATTTTATTCGATTTTGATAAATTCATCTTTGATTTTAAAGGTCTTAAATTTATCCAATGAAAACATCTTTTTATTTGTGTTTCATCTTCAAAATTAAAACTAGAAACTGATAATGTGGGATCTTTATGCCAATAAGAACCTTGATTTTCCCAAGGCAATCTATCAAAATTGAAATTCTATCCATTGATAAAAATCATTTATTGAGCATCCTAAATATTTTAACAATGTTTGACTTTCTTTGACTTCTTTTGATGCTCTTCTAATACCCCATATAAATGATGAGTTAATTTAACTTTGGGATTTTCATTATATCGTTTTTTATGCAGTTCATTACAAATTTTTAAATCCATTTTTAGTTTAATTATTTTATAATGAATTTAGCAAACACTAGTATGTTCTTTTTAAAAACACACTTGAGCCCTCGTCAAACTTATTTATTATATTTTGTAAGATGATGTTCTCCTGGATATTTTGCCCATGGAAATTCTGGAAGTTTAGAACTTACAGTTTTTAAATCTCCCCCAGAAGTGTGAAGGTGTGAAGTTTGAGACATTTTTTGGTGGATTTTAGTTTTTTCATGTTTTGCTTTGTGAGTTTTTGAAAGATATTTATTACAAGATTCACAAAATTATTTTTCTCGAATTTCCATATTTTTAAAATTAAAAAATTAGAAATTAGAAATTAGAAATTATGAAATTATGAAAATTTGAAAATTTGAAAATTTAAGAATTAAAGAATTTAAGAAATTTAAGAAATTATAGAATTATGAAATTATGAAAATTTAAAAATTTAAGAATTTAAGAAATTCAAAGATTTATTTTTATCATCCTGTAGTTAAGTAGTGTGTTTTTAAGAGTTTCCAGCGAGCACTCATTATGAGGAATTGAAGACTTGTGAAAGTTTATAATATTCCATATTTACAAAAGTCATAGATTTGGAAAAATTGGAAATTTTGAAATTTGAAAAATTCGGGTTAGGGCAATCCCCGATATGTTGCAGATCTACCCCGCAAGCATTTATAATCAAATATATTGATAAGGGTAACCACTGAAAAAATAATACCAGTAAAAATACTACAAATCATTTTGTCATTTATTTTTCTTTAGTAATGTTGAAATATAATGATATTCCATTGTGAATGTAAAGTTTTTTGCTTAAAATTTCTTAAAAAATCCTCAAAAATAATTAAAACTCTAAAATATTCTATAAATTTAATTATTTTCTCAATGTATTTCAGTATAAAAAATTGAATTGGTCTACGTAAATTTTCAAAAATTCGGCTGTTTTTACATACTTAGAAAATTTTGAATTGACCTACATAAAATATTTCTGTTAAAAAATATTTTGAAATTTTTGATTGACTTACATAAATTTTTCAAAAGTTTTTCTATGTTTTTAAATACTTAGAAAAATTTGGCTACATCAATTTTTTCAAAAAGTTGGCTATCTTAGAAAAATTTTGAAAGTTTTTCGTGACCTACTTAATTTTGATTAACTCCCTAGGGAAAAGTTTGTGTGTTTAAAATTTTATATATATATATATATATATATATATTCGTGACCTACATAAAAATTTGGATTTAACCTAGATGTTTCCCAGTGGGGGTCTGAATGAGCGCTGATATATCATACTACTTGTAAGTTCTTGTAAATATACTTTCCAAGTGTCGAATCCTAATAAAAGACCCAAAACATTACCATTCATGACCTAAGCGCTCCGTCAAATATTACCCTAGTAAATAATGAGCTTGTTGGCTATGAAGATGTTAAAGCTCATTTTTGAGATTTTCTTTTTTTCTTTGATTCAATTTGTCGATTAAATTCAAAAACCAGGAATGTTTAAACTTTGTTTATTTAATGTTTGTAATTCATTTTCCCAGATGTTATTAATGGATTTGATTCGATTAAATTAGTCCAATCGCGTTTTTGCAAAAAAGACTATTTAATAAAAACAAATTATTCATTATTTATTGTTTTTGATTACATTAAATTTAGATTACAATAAAATTAATTAATTATAATAATTTATTGTTTATGTTGTATATACTAGAATTTCTACCAAGGGAGTCACGTCGGAGCGATCGTTTGTCTGATGACGAGTATTGTATGCAGCAGTTTGATCATGATCCATTATTTCTACCTTCAACAGCATGGTAGATCCTTCCGAAATACCCCTTTAATCAACCGATTACAGGTAAGCAATAAATCAACAAATAATCTTCTGAAATTTTTTCATTGCAGATTTACTTGGCCATAGTTAATATTACTTTTAGTGTCTGGCATGGGATTGACCATATCTACGTGTTTGTAACATTGCAGAGTTTGAAGGTTTCGGTGTGTCAGCTGATTGGATTCATGTTTCTATGGGCATTCAACAGTATGGGTATTATTTCTTGTTTCGTTACGTTTTCTGCTTTTATTATGGTGATCTTGGAGAAAAAGGTTTGGGAATCGAATCGGTTTATCTCATTAAAACAATGATTTAGTTGAAATTCTACAAGTTTGATTTAGTCTTATGGGTAGCCGGTATCGTTTTTCCATTTTTTATGGTGGTGCTTGCCATATCCTGTGATTGGATTGGGTTTAACTCACAATGGTGAATAAACATATTATATGTTTTATTATTACATTCGTTTGATTTACATAAGGTGTGGCATTAAAATGAATCTCAGAAATGGTCCAATTATTGAAATGTTCTACACCGCACTCGTCATGTGGATAGACATCATTTTGTCCATATTGACCTATGGAAGTATTATGGCGAAAGTCATTCGGTCAAGTATAAGAGTAAATCAAATGAAAAATTCAGATAAACTTGGAACCATTTTAAGTGCTGACAACAAAAAAATGACAAAACGATTTGTAGTATTTTTACTGGTATTATTTTTTCAATGGTTACCCTTATCAATATATTTGATTATAAATGCTTGCGGGGTGGCACCGCCACAGATTCTTGTCACATTCGTCATTACGATATCGAATCTTGGGGGCCTATTCAATCTCCTGATCTATATTTGGTTGCAAAAAGGAAAGATTAAAACAACGTCGATGCAGCAACAGAATAAAACGACATCTCGAATTCAGTCATAAGGAGAAAAATTCAAAATATTCATTTAAGGAATAAAGACTGTATGAAATGAACTTGTCATTTGTTTTAGATTTGCATTTTGGAATCACATAAATTGTAGGTTGCATTTGAGTGTATATTTTTAAAAATTTAAATGATAAAGAATGACTTTATTTTTACATTTTGTTTAAATTAGCAATCTCCTATAATAGTATTAAACTCTCTCAATATCGTATAATTTAAAGTTTTTATACACCTCAAGTATGGCAAAATAAATATCGATTTTAAACTTTTATTTTTTTTAGAATCATTAGACCTTTTTTTCAAAGATCTTTAAACTTTTAAATAAAATCAACAATATTAAGCGAAAAATATACACCAAATTTAAAATATTTTTTCTATTAATATCAAATATATGGTTTTAGAACTTTTGAGCAGAGAATTATTAAACGAAAAATTAACAGCATTTTTATATAAATTTTATTATTTTTACAAAAGAAAATATTAGTCCACATGTTCGAATTTGTTTTTTTTATTATATTAATTTCTTTTGATTTTCAACTTTAAATTCTTTTCATTTTCCAATGACATTAATAAAATATATTCACTACCTCATAGCAAAAATAATAATAATAATAATAATACTTATATTGTGGTTCTGTTAATCTATTAATAAAGTATGATTTCAAAAAATCAAATGCAATTATTAAAATGAATGTGAATCATAAATATAAATAAACTAAATATTACAACAACTTTATTAAATAATTTGATTTCGGTAATTATAGAAATAATTTATCAGATAAGTGAATAACAAACTAAGCCATTGCTGCAAAATAATAATCGAAACTTTTTTCAACAATTGAATTATTACTTTGCAGCAACGAATTATTTTATTATTCACAGTCTCATAAAAATAATTTCAAACTCATCTAAAATCTTAAATTTAACAATAATTTTTATCTCATTTTTCATAGAAGACAAATTTTGCAAATTTTGGAATAGCGTAATAAATTTTGGATTTTATCATAATTTTAAGAAAAACAATTTGGCAAATATTTTAGTGATATAATTTTTTTAAAGTTTTAACCTTCCAGAAAGCCCGTTAATTAAAATTTTATTTTATTTCACTCATTTTATAAGGCCTTTAAAATCGTTTATACTAAAGGGGATAATTTATGTTTTAAATTCTCCCGGAATTTCAATAAGTGCAAATACAACGGCTACAAACAAACTTGCTTTTTTATTTATTTTATAAAATTTATATTTAAAAAAATGTTATAAAAGTTTTCGTTAATTTGTTTTTACTTATGTTTTTATTTAAAATTAATTATTTTTAAACTTAATTGTTTTTGATTAAAATTAATTAATTTGAACTGGGGAGAGATCAAATAGTGAACTGTCAATTAAAACAAAATGCTTTGTAGAATATTTCCAATGGAGTTTATTGATACTAATCATGAATCGCCAAACATTTCCTGTTAGGAATTCGCTTTTGAGTTGGAATAAAAATAATTTCAAACTCATCTATAAATTATGACCGAAAATAGTCGAGAAATTGCCGAAATGGCAAAAATTGGACAATAAACAAGCTTAATAAAATATGCTTTAAAATTAGTAATCTAAGTAGAAAGGCCTTCCGCATCGGTAATCATCAAACATTGCAGTCAATGTAAAAAACACAGATTACTTGGCTATATTAAAGTATCACGATGTTTCAAATAGTAATGATACCAATCTTAGAAGTAGAGCATCTCTTTATAACCCCTATTACATTATTCTGAATTCTTTTGATTTGTTCCTGTGACTCAGAAATATTTCTAAAATCGAAGCTAAAATCCGGAAGGAATTGATGGAGATTATGATGAATTTTGTTAGAATGAAGTGATTCTTATCACTAAATACAGTGGTGACCTGTCCCTAATCTTTACAGTTCTTTATAATAAAATAAATAGTAAAAATCACCAACTTTTAATATTTAAAATAGCAAAACGGTATTAGCTAATGCCGACTGTAAAGGGGTGAGAGAAAATAAGAGTTTTGCTTTTAGGCTTTGTTAAATTTTGAATACGTAATTTTCAGTATTATAGAAGGAAATAATTGATAGATGTAACTAAAATAGCTCCTCTAGAAGTTACAGGTTAAGATTTTGTGGCTTATTTAAATGAATATGAATTGTCTGAAAAGAATAGCCAACCGATTTTTGTTGTCTTGATTCATGGTGTTATTCCAGTGCTAAAATGTTAAATGAAGGCATGAAAGAAGGTTTAAGAAAACAAACAATTTGGATCAAGTATATTAATTTCCCCCCATCAAGATCAAGTATATTAATTTCCCCCCATCGAGATCAAGTTTATTAATTTCCCCCCACTATAAAAATTAATAATTAATAAAAACATATTAATTTAATAGATTAAATATATTTAATTTATAAAAATCAAGACCCATTAATGCTTACACCATTTCAATTAGAAAGCAACATAGAAACTGTGAATCAAAAGGATTTTATTTTATATCTCATGGATTTAAATTTACTTAAAAAGGAATTTCTATGTCTTATTTGCAATAACTGTGCTCGATTCGTACAGTACACAAGAAATAGTGATCGTTTTGCCGTAGAGTCTTTTAACAATGAACTAAAATTAGCAATAAAAGCAAGAAAAGGTGTTATTACTGAAAAAAGAGAGGCATTTTTAAAGGAATTTTGTTTTAAATTTAATAACAGTGGAAATTTACTTACTGCGATTTTATTGTTAATAAAAGTTTAATTTGATTTATTTTTATTTTATATCTATTCGATTTATTTATTTTTTATTAAAAATTAATTTTATAACAAGTATATTAATTTCCCCCCGGGGGAAATTAATATACTTGATCCAACAATTTTGTTGACTGAAGCAGCGTTGAACCCAAGGTGAACTGCGAAAAGATAACTCAAATTATGTTTACGTAATTTAATTCACCAGCTATTTATGTTCCAATTCAAGTAGTTATTTATTTATATGAGCCTAGGCGTACGACAGATATCGTTTCAGAGTCTGAAAATGGAGTGTCAAATACTGTGCCAAATTACGAAAGTTATGCATTACTTCGATCAATTTTCTGAATGAATTTAGCTGACAAAGATTTAACAGAATATTTTATGAAAACCCTAATTTAACGAGGTTCCAGTTTCACAACTACACCTCACTATGAAGCTGAACAAAAGAGAAATTATAAAGGAGGTGGCTTAGTGATGGTTCAAATGGGAATAAAAGGATCAATTAAGATTATGAAACGGACAATCCGGCATATCATTCACAGATGAAAGTTTTTATTGATTAAATATTGGTAAAAGGTTTTCTTGCGTTTTCATTTTAGTTGTATTGTGCATATTTGTTTATGTTTAGATTTATTGATTCGACTTTTTATTGTTGTTGTTGCTGTATTATTATTATTATTATTATTATTATTATTATTATTTATTATTGTTATTAATATTATTATTATTCAAAAAATCACAAAACATTGCCATTGATTAAATACATAAAAGAAAGCTCCAACCCAACACATATATTATACTAAATATATTACGACAGACTCACTGCCACCGTTCAGTCAGGTTTGTGCCAACCGTTCGTTCAAAATAATAAATATGCCTAAAATCAACTAATAATTTCAAAAAAAATCAAAATTTATTTAATTGAAAAAAATGTCAGTTTCGAAAAATTTAATTAAATTTTTAAATATATTTAAATATTTAAATAATTAAAATATTTATTAACTAAATTATGTAATCAAAAAATAATTTGTTTGGCGTTTTAATATAATAAAGTCGTTGCCAAATTTATTTATTTATTTTAAAGTGTCAATTTTATTTTGATTAGTATAATTATAAAACAATGATTTCCGGAAATGAATCGTAGCAACCAACTTTTCAACTTTTTTATATCATAGGTATAATGCCACATACATTGGAATGACTGCCAATCAAGTTCTCTCAAGTTCTCGGTCACAGTCGGCTTAGTTAATTGATTGATATTACGAAACACAATTTTGTGCTACACAATGAAAATAAATGTAAAGTATTTTAGTTTAAAATTTTTAAAAGTATTTTATTGAGAATTTATTAAAGCTTTGTTAAAATCTCGAATTTATAAAATTTTAAAATATGAAAGATTTTTAAATCTTGAGATTTATAAAAGCAGAATTTATGATGTTTAGAAGAATATTTTTTAAAATAGCGGAGAGATTAAAGCAATTCTTCCTCTTATGGCGGTTATCCAACAAAATAAAGCAAAAGTGAGACCAGGCACAATGCGCAAGCGGATTCCTGTCAAAAAAAATTGAGGAAATAGTTGAGATAAGGTGAGGATATTGTAGTTATTGATTTGAAATTAGCATATTTACAAAAACTAGTTGATGAATATTTGTGGGTCTACCAAGTAGTCAAGTTCAAGGAAGACGTTTGCTCTCACAAGTCTCGGTTTCGTTCTTAACGTCGCGCCGAAAATCATGACAGCGGTATTAAAACATGTTTTGTCAATGGAAGCTGGCATCTGCAAAGCTACGGATGCATACATCGAAGATGTATTTGTAATTACAAGTCTGGTCTCAGTGAAATCTGTGATCAAACACCTGCAAAAGTTTGGGTTGGAGGCAAAGGATCCATATTTTATTGATGGCGCTCGAGTTCTTGTATTTAAAGTTCATCAGAAAATTTGGAAAGTTGATCTGGAATTTTGATAATCAAGTTGATGATGTTCAGAAGAAAGTCACCAAGCGACAAATGTTTTCATGTGCTGGGCAAATGATCTGACATTTTCCTGTCGCTCGTTGGTTGAGACCGGCTAGTTCGTTTGTAAAACGACTTTCTGGTGACAAGGATGGGATCAAGAAATGGATACACTGAAATTAGCGATAATGAAAGAAATCGAAGATAAAGTATAGAAACAAGATCCGGCAATAGGAGAATGAAACGTGATATATACTGATTCAAGAATTGTTTGGTGCGATGCAAGTATTCTTGCGATTGGAGTAGTTATGGAAATCAGCACAGTGCGTGGAAGCTGATACATGGCTGCGCAAGCTAGATGATGCAGCCATAACAGTTTTGCCGAATTGGAGGCCACCTTAAAGTGAATAGAAATAGAAATAGCCATCAGTTTGGATTTGCAAGTCGTTCTCAAGATAGATTCGACTTCGGTGTATAGCTAGTTGAATGTGGTGGTCAATGATGATTCCAGGCCAAATGTAAAAGGGTTCTCTGAATTATTGGTTCGACGTCGTCTTGAGATGTTCAAGTCAATAATTAACAAATACGACATAAAAGTCAAGGTAGATTTAGTATTGACGGAGTTAAACAAGGCAGATGAGATGACCAGGGTGCCTAATGCGAGGTTGTCACAATTGAAAACAGATGCAACGATTTCTAACCTAATGTAGAGACTATGTTAAAAGAAATCAGGGTTCATTGGAACATGGATTTCATACGGAGTTACCAAACGGGTAATCAATCGGATATTTAATCAATATTTCTTGAGCATGGTATACCCTTTGAAATACTCTTGGACAATAGTAGAATGTTCCACTCCAATGAAATTAGAACGCTGTGGAACTTATTCTATGTAAATATGATTTACCGATACGCCTATTGACTTTTTGGAAATGTTATTATTAATAGTCTCCACCGAACAGTTAAAAGAACAATGGCACTGGTGGTTGTGATGCAGAGAAAGTAGTTTTTTGTATAATTCTGTTCCGATGAGTGGAATTAGCTTAGATTCCGTACCAGAAAATCTTAGATCACAACATGTTTGGCGATATCCACTTGAATTTCCAAGCCAATCTTTCACACAATCACTAAAATCCAAGTTTAAGGTAGGTGATTAAGTTCATGTAAATCCTGTAGGAGCTCGAAGATTTAAGTCATGGATACTTAAAAATGTCTCCGGTGTGAATTCTGAAACTTCAATAACTGTGGATGGGATAAATCGACATGTCTTGGATATCAGATTGGCCTCGGAAAACATGAATGAAAACAGAAAGTGAAAGTGAGTTCTTATTTATAGGTCTACGAATCAATGATTCCGAGAGGCACGAACTGAGAAGATCTAATCGAATTCGAAAATTTCAAAACTGGTTGTACAATAATGTTTCATCTTGAGTTTGGGCGGAGGTGTACTTATTTAAAAGAATTTTGTTTTAATAATTGGTTAGAATGAAATTGACAGATTTTGAAATAGAAATAAATTATTTATTAGTTTTATTCTTTAGTTATTTGGATGGAAAACCACACATACATATGAATTATAGTTTGACAAACCTTAACCTTAATATTTTAGGACCACCGAAAACTTAAGCAAATTTTAACGGATTTATGCTCAAATGTATCCGAATATAAAAAGTTCAACTAATCTCAAGGATTTTTCTCACTAAATAATTTTCATAAGATCAATATTTCTAGTCTGGCATATTTTAATAAACAATATTTTTAAAAACTTAATGTTTTCATTATTTTCTAAATGTGTAATTATTCTTCGAATTTTATGTATAACTTCTCTTAGCATAAGTCAGAAATATTTGGCACAACTTCTACCAAAATCATAAAACTAACCAAAAAACTTAATTCCTTGTTATATTTAAAATAAGCCCTTTATTTATTATCAGAATCCCTAATTTATTATTTTACTGCATTTATTTGTTGTAGAAATTTTGTACACAGTGTATGTGGGTATAAATGTACTTTCATTCTCATTAAAAAATTTTACTTTTCTATACTACACCAATCTGTATTGAGATAAACCTATAATTCTATAAACAAAATCAATAATCTTATGATATAGATGCATATATGTACATTTTAGAAAGTCATCGGAAATTAAATAATGCGAAAAAACACAATACACAGTAAAAAACGTAGCAAACTTTCAATATGTAATAAAAGTGCGTTAAGATACACGCCTATAATAACTTCATGATAGAAATTATCATGGAAAAAATTGGTTTTATAAATCAAACGTTTATTTGTTTTATTAAAAGATAACGCCAATAAAAAAACTCTTCGTATGATATATTTCGACAGCATAACTGTCATCTTCAGGTACACAAAACCAACTAAAAATATTATGAATTAAATTTTAATTGAAACATTATTTTTTTATATTAATTTAATTTTGTAGTAAATAAACATTTAAAAAATATTCAAATACTTTTAACTAATTTAAAATGTTATATATATAAATATTATAATTTTTTTTAAAATAATGTAATTTACAAATTCAATTATTTTAATAATATTAAAAAAGGTTTTTTTAAAAAACAATACATAAACATGATTAACCATCCTTAAACTATTTAAAAACATTCAAAACATTCGTAGTCACAGCACTCTGCACATTAATCTGTGGATCCAATGACCTTATCAGCAATGCTTCACATATCACTCGTTCCCAATAACTATTAAAACTTCTCAACAAAATTCTAAAATCAGACATTCCGATATCACTTTTACAGCTTCTATTGTGTTCACTAATATTGGTCAAACCCTTCAATCCGCAATGCTCTAGAACTCGAGTACAGAGATGACGGGAAGTCTCTCCAATGTATGTGGCATTACATCCATTACATGTAAATTGATAAACGAGATCAGAACACAATCCAACCGGAGTTTTTGATTTATTAATAAACATATTGCGTACCTTACATGAATTAGAGACGATCTTATACTCTAAATTTCCCATCTGTTTACTTAACTTCCTTTTATAATTTGTAAAACCTTCAGAGTACGGCAATACTAACGCATATTTAGTCTCAGTATTGCCGTATTGTTTTTCTAGGCTCAGTATTGCCGCTAGAACAAGATGTAGAAAAAACGACACGAGTATTAAAAGGTATAATAAATATTTCATACCTTATGTTTAAAATTGAAGTAGATGTGAAAGATTATGTGAAAAGAATAGTGGAAGAATTGAAAGCTAGACTTCCTGACGTTTAGCAGATGTTTGACCGAGAATATGTATTTTATGATAGAAAGGTAATTGAAACGTTAACGGATAAAGAAATTATTAGAAATTTAGTGTTGACAGGTTTGACGTACATTATTTTAGAAGTTGGCACTCATTACATTGTAGAAACAGGTGAAATAGAAAATTTGGTTGAAATTGCAGCAAAGATTTTAATGAACACTTTATAAAATGGTTGTAAGAAAACGGGATTTTGAAGGCTTTGAGTTCATTTCCCCAAGATCCTAAAAGAGAAAACGAAAATGAAGTGCAAATTGAGCAGTAAGGAAATTTAAATTAGAGTGTGAATTCAAAACATGAGAAAAACTATGATATTTCCATGGGCAATGTTTATGATAATATTTTTATGCACCGTGATTACTCAAACAACCTCGAAAAATTGAGGTTTATGGAACCGATTACTAGAATATTATTAGACGAAGAAACAAAACCCAAGATTTTAAAATGTAATCGATTGCTATCCCCATTATATCGTTTAGCGCCAGATTCCAGGATAGCACTACCAGAATATCGTGGAGCTAAAAGTCCAAACAAATTAGTTAACAAAATTAGAATATTTGGTAAATTTTACGTCATTAAATAAAATGTCGCCAATGGGCTTTGATTCCAGCGAAGATATTGTAGAAACACAACGGAACTTGTTGTTTCCGTCAAAAAAAGGAGCGTATAATTTCAGAAATGGTAAATACAATATTACCTAATGGTGGAATTAAAGCAAATTTCGAATACCTTTTAACACCAGATCATTTTAAAAACTATGGAAATGATATGGGGAAAATTTATGTATTTGGACAAGCATGTGCTGGATTAATAGGAATTTATGTTATCGCAGTAACAATTAAAGTAATACTGTCTCAGATTCTATCTGCACATCGAATCTATACAATTTCTGGTTGGTCTTGGAAAATGATTATTGATTGTATACCACTGTTAGATCGGTTTTTTCATTAGTATAAAAAGATGGCTGAAGTGATTGCACGGTTGAAAGATAATCAGAATAGTTAAGAATCAATATTCGAATCTAATAACGAAAACAAAGGCGGTAACAATAATAATGGTGGAAATAAATCACCACGTCGTCAAAAAGGAATAAAAAATTGCAAAATAGAACCAGAATCAAAGTTCTTGCTAGAACCAATGCCAAAATTAAGTGGAATCTATACGCTCACTCGGTGGTGAACACTAATAACGTTTGTGCCAACAGCACCATTTTATCCCGGAGAGAGATTAAAAGAGATGAAACCATAAAACAATATTAAATTAGAACTCACAAAGGTTGAGCCAACGAGTGCCGAAATTGAATGGAAAAAAAGATTGGGTTAACCTGGTAATTATGTATTGATGACGATATCAGATGGAGGGAAGCAACCTCAAATAGACATACAGTTCAATGGACGAAAAGTTAAAGCACTATTAGATTCAGGTTCAAGCCATATGATTGTTTCAGAAAAACTCTTAACTAAGCAAGAAAATGCAAAAATAAAACGCTAAAGACACATATAAAGTCAATGTCTGGAAATCGTTTGAAAATAAAGGGAGAAGTAATAGTGAATGTATTTATTGGTAACACAAAAATAGTTCATCCAGTATTGGTAATGCGAAAGAGTCCTGTCAAATGTTTAATTGGTATGGATGTAATGGAGAAGCTACAAGGAGTATCACTTGATTTGAAAACTGGAAATTTAGTAGAAGTTGAAACAGGTGAAATCATACACAATGCAGGTGATGTGTTCTTGAATCAATCATTGCTTATACCATCGAAAAGCAAAATTATTTATTATGCTAACGTCATGAATGTAACCGATGAAGAATGTATATTTGAACCAAGCCAAACATTACTTGAAAAATATGATATTCCAATGTGTGACGAAGTAGTGAAACTTAAAAGTAAATTAGTCCCAGTGAGAATAGCAAGTGCTAGTACAAAAAGAATAGAATTACAACCGAAAACCAGGTTTGGAAACTGTCAAGAATTAAATCAGAGGAAGCTCAGAAATTACCAAGAAACATTAAAATTTACAAGGAACCAAAACTCACAAGTGATGATTTAAATGAGGAGCATAAACAAATGTTTACGGCATTACTGATAAGATAAAAAGCCATATTTGCGAAACATGATTATGATCTAGGACTCACTCAGATAATTGAGCATGAGAATCCGTTGCTCAACAAAAATTCCAATTAAATTCAGACCATTTAGAATTCCTTATATTCATCAAAAATAAAGTGATAGACAAATAAAGCTTATGAAAGAATTTGAATTGATCAGAGACAGCTCATCACCATTTTCTTCATCAATTGTGATGGTTAAAAAGAAAGATGAAGACCTAAGATTTTGTTTAGATTACATAAAGTTAAATCAAGTTACAAGGAAAGATACTTATCCCATTCGTGTACCACAGGAAATGTTTGACCAAATTGGAGAAGCAAAATTCCTCTCAGCGATCGATCTCAATAAGGGATATAATCAGTTTAAAGTAAAAGAAGAAGATAGACAAAAAACTGCGTCTTCAGATGGCAAAGGATTATACGAGTTCAACGTTTTACCATTCGGTTTAACTGGCGCACCTGCAACATTTCAGAGAGGCATGAATTTTGTACTTCGTGAAATACCACACGCGCTAGTATATATAGAAGACATCATAATATTTTCAAACGGTTTTCAGGAACATCTAGTAGATGTGGAAATAGTATTTATAAGATTGAGAAACGCAAATCTAAAAATAAAACCCTCAAAATGCGAATGGGGGAAATCAGAAGTTGTGTATATTGGTAATATAATTTCTCGTAAAAGTTTACAACCGAATCAGAAAATGTTAATAAATTAAAAATTTATCCAGTTCCAAAGGACGTGGATCAAGTTCGTCAATTTCTGGGATTAGTGAGCTACTATAGAAAATTTATTAGAAATTTTGCACACATAGCACAACCTTTAAACGCACTATTAAAAAGCAAATAAAATTCAAATGGAAAACGGTACGACAAAAAGCATTTGATGCATTGAGAGAAAGTTTAACCAATCAGCCGATATTGAGATGTCAAACTTTTTACTAACCTTTATTGTGATGACAGATGTCAGTAATTTTGCACTAGGTGCAGTACTAGGACAACAAGTTGAGGGCGAGAAGGATCATGTGATAGCATATGCAAGTAGATCACGGAGGCCCACATGAGAATAATTACTCTACAATTGAGAAGGAAACATTAGTATTAGTATATGAGATAACTACGTTTAGACAATACTTGGTCGGTCGAAAATTTGTTGTATTCACTGATCATAATCCATTACAATAGTTGATGAAACATAGAGATTCAGCCAGTAAGTTAATTAGGTAGTCAATATCGTTACAGGAATATGACTTCGAAATTAAATATCGAACAGGCAAATCAAATATCAATGCGGACGATATTTTTGGCAATTAAAGCAGTAAATAATATGAAAAATTTACAATATGAACAAGAAGATGATGAAGAATTAAACCAGTTACATAAACATGCAGTTGAGATAAAAAGGAAAATGACTGGAAGCATATTGTTGATGAAAAGCATAAATACGTTATTCATAAGTGATTATTAAAATGTGTAAAAAATGATAAAAAAATGATATTACCAACAAAACATCGCAGAGCATTATTGCTGTTATCAAGATTGTGCAGTAGGTGGACATTTATCCGTTCGAAAAACATTATCACGATTAAAGTTAAAATATTACTGGGAAACTATGGAGCAAGATGTGAGACAGTGGTGTAGCACTTGTGAGATATGCCTTACTAGACGTTATACCTGTCGTAAAATTAGTTTTTTAATGAAACCGATGCCAGTACCGACAGCACCTATGGAAATGACAGCAATGGATATTGTTGGTCCATTGCCGGAAACAATAAATGGCAATAAATATATAATCGTGTTTTGTGACTATTTGACAAAATGGCCAGAAGCTTATGCAATGCCAAATAAAAAAGCAGATATAGTAGCAAATATATTTGTAGAAAATATTGTTTTCAGATATGGAGCACCTATAACGGACCAAGGAACAAATTTTCAAAGTGATCTATTTAAATCAATTACTGAATTGTTTGGAATAATGAAATTATGTACATTTCGATATCATCCACAGACCGATGGACTAGTGGAAAGGTTCAATGGAACCCTAATTAACATGATATCGTCATACGTGAATAGAAAACAAAAGGATTGAGACGTATTCATTAAACCGTGTTTTTTGCTTATCAGAATGTAGTAAATGAAAGTATTGGAGAAACGCCTTTCTACCTGATGTACTTAAGGCGCAATAATATGCCAATTGATTTAAAATTTCAAGCACCGATATCAAATTATATGGATGTAACAGACTATAAAGTAATTATGCAAGAGAGATTGCAGTCTGCATGGATGCAAGCAGGACTTAAAATACGGCATGGCCAAGAAATATATAAAGAGTCCTGGCACGTGATATTAAAATTGGAGATTTAGTGTATATCAACAAACCAGAACTAGAAAAAGGACTTTCACCAAAAATAGCTCATTATTATGAAAAAGCCCTTCGAAAAAATGGAACCTAGATTGATGATCAATGGATCGAAATTCATTCTAATAAACATTCTGTATATTTAGTCAGTGAAACTAATCGTGTTATTTTCCACTACGACAACCAAACAATTACAGTTGCTCGAAAAACAGATTCAAACCAAAAAGCAGTTATCTACTATTGTGGAAAAACCCAAGCTACTCTCAGTGATAAAAATGATACCCAATTTTTAAAATTCTACCAGCTACGTTCAAAATCAACATCGAAAATGATATTAATTAAAATTCAATATTATCGTAGTAAAACCATTTCGGACTCATGGCGTCTTACCCTGGTAGATCGCAATTTCGTTCGTGTGTATTATGAGAACATTTATGATGAGCACCCAAATAAAGTTGAACTATCCATCTAAAACAAATCATATCGAAAATTCCAAAACAGTACAATGAGAACTTTCTCAAATAACAATACCTATGACATTATATCTTCTCAAAATCTTAACAAATCCTTAATGATAAACGGAACTCTATATATATTGGATAACAATAACATATCATGTATATTTGTGATAACCAGCTTCATCATCATAATAATCATTCTCATTCTTTTCATTATCTCGTCAAAAATTTGGAAAACGGACAATTCTTCTGTAATTCAATCCAAGGAATCTAGACCCTGGATAACTTACGAAGAAACATTTGTATAGTGAGATACATTTATTTATTATGCATGAAAATTCTAGTGTATAGTAGTCATACATTTTTATGATTTATTTGTAAAAATATTTTCTTGACCGAGTCTGATTGGTTACTAAAAATAAGGGTTACAAAAAGGGAAGGAAAAATTTTGTTTGAAAAAGAAATTAAATTTTTAAGGGATATAAAAGCAAATTTTAAATAAAATAATTTCATAATATTAAAAAAAATGTTTACCGACTATTCAAAATTTTCAAAAATTTTAAACTGGTAATTTTTTATTATTATTATTTATAGTTGCTGATTGAGGCGGTGCCCTTCGGGTGCTTTTTCTCAATCAGTAACATTTTCAAAATAATGTAAATAGATTTTAATTATGAATAACTTTAGAAGAATGAATGAAATATCAGCATCAAGATCAATCTATGATGGGTACCTCAAGATAAAAAGGAATCAAATAGGTCAATCCAAAATAATAATGAACAACAACCAGCAAATACCAAATTGCTTTAGGATTGATGAACGAAAATGAAGGTATACGTTTTCAAATTAACCAGAAGATCTAGAATTAGGTTTGAAGAGGAAATTACCATGAGAAACGATGAAGAATATCACTTCTATATAGTGAAATTGGAAATGTTGGATATATATGGAAACATATGGAACGAAATTGTAAAATTAACCTCGTGGAAAATTGGCAACGAAATAATGGCTAAAGGAAAGGATTAAGAGCAGCCAATGATGTATTAATTGCCGTAGAAGCAAGAAGACCAAACTCCGGAGGAGAAGTCCCATGTGCATATTCAGTGGAAGATTCCGATCCAAGACTACTCCCAATTTCTGAAGAAAGTGTCGTTTATCCGAAAACGGCTAACTGTTGATGAAATTGGAGAGAAAATATTGTTTATGGACGCAGAATATGGGATCGAAGAAGCACATTAGATGATCCTATTGACCGTAGTAATAATGTATTATTACGGAAGAGTAATTAATGATGTTTATATCACACTAAGAATGAAACTGCAGTATTTTAATGCGAGCATCCACGGCATTACTGAGCGCAATAGCAAGAATCAACAAGATCAATATGAAGAAATGAAAAATATTCAAAATATTACTAGACGGAAAATATTGATTGGACACGATTTCCAGGCTGAACGAAAATATCTAAAAATCTGGATTAACTATCTCTGTGGAATAAGGGATTTTGCTGCTGCTCGGGTGTTTAAATCATTTGACATAACACGCAATGAGAGTGGTATAAACTAAAAACGTTGATACAAGAAATATGTCAGAATAAATGCAGCAAGGTATCCACTCAGCCTTAGAAGATGTAAAAGAAATCCGAAAATGTTATCTTAAGGTTGAACAGCAATGAATCAATGATGAAGAGTGGAAAACAATTAACCCATCGAGGAAATACTTGCTAAGTGAGTATAAAACCATGAGAACCTCGACGAGCACGAACCCAGAGAGAGATGGAAAATGTGAAATCATGGTGTTGGGGGTTAAAAAGTCCATAAAAAAATGGGAAATCAATAAAAACATTGATATTCAAAATAATAATTTAAAAGGCAAAATCAGTTAAAATTTTAAAATAAATATTTATCGGGGGAAACGGGTATGGGTGGATGCCAAACGATGAGACAAATCCAAATATAATAAAATTAAATCGATTGGGGGTCCCCCAATATTTGATAATTTGAAATATTTAATAAAAATAGAAATTAATTAAAAATTAATTGGCTAATGGGAAACCCGAGCTAATGGGAAGTCCGACCAACAGAAAACCCGAACAGTCTAATTACGGAAAACAAAATTGGTTGTCGAAGGAAACTCGGGATAAAAGAGAAACCCGACTCCAAAATAATTATTGTAAACAAATGGAAATAACTAATTTGGTTATGGACAGAGAGATATCAAAAATGCCAAAACCAATTTAGTTTGCGGGTGACTTGATTTGCGAGATGAGTATTAAAGGAAAAGGCAGATCAACAAAATTGCCAGTTGGTCAAAGAGAATATTTCAGAGAGCGCAGCAAAGGATGTAATAAGCTTAAAGACAAATCAATCAGCCAAACAAATTAAATTATTGCTCACCAGACAGGTACATTTCCCTTTGGAAGACGTATCCCTACGCATTGAAATATTGTGAAATCGTGCAGATGAATTGTGTAGGGTATTGGGAATTGAATCGATTTTTGTGAAAGTTGTGAATAAAGTTGTGATATATAAATTGGAAATAAATCTTATTGTGTTGGGTTAATTGAACTGATTAAAGAAGGACACCAGGGAGTCAGACCTAAGCACCGACTTTCTATATAAAAGCTCAACAATGGAAATGCAAATGGAAGTGAATTAAACAATGCCTGAATTAAAATGGGCAACAGAAGAAACAATTGAAATACAAGAGGAAGGCTTTGGTGAAATTGAAGATGCTAAAATTATTAAACTACAAATAACGTTAGAATATGGGCCTATGTTGAGGGAAAATCCTATTAGAAAAAGGAAAATTATATCAGAGATAGGAGAATCCACTATGGTCATCTATGGGAAAATATTCGAAAAAGAAGAAACCCTGTATCATTACAAATGTGGAAATGAACGGTTCGAGATAAAGCAACTCGATTAAAAAAATATATGATTATTTATAAATTAATTAAAATTATAAAAATGACTTATTTTTGACTAATAATATGTACTGATGTCTCGTCGTTGAAGTAGTGCGATGACCTTTAAGTAGCCGGAATGAAATATTTTATATTATTATATTATTATTATTATTATTATTATTATTATTATTATTATTATTATTATTATTATTATTATTATTATTATTATTATTATTATTATTATTATTATTATTATTATTATTATTATTATTATTATTTTTATTATTATTATTATTATTATTATTACTATTATTATTATTATTATTATTATTATTATTATTTTCGTCAGTATTATTATTTAAATTATCTTTATTATTATGATTAAATAATAACTCCTTTAACTTGGAGATTCTGAACTTCTGGATCAGAGAGCGAAAGGACCCCAACCCCGATCATCTGCAGCAGTAGCGTAACCAATGATCGGGAAGGGAGAAGTTGTTTCAAAAAAAACTGACTATGTATAAACATTCAAAATTTAAATAGTATTAATTACTATTATTATTGTTTATTATTGTTGTTATTATTATTATTCAAATAAGCAAAAGCAATTATATGCAAGAATGAACTTCAAAGAAATACATCTTTTCTGTAACACTCTTTTAAGTGTAAAATAGTATTTATAACATTCATGTAATATATCATTATATATATTTCGATTTAATTTTTTATATTATATTCTGTAAACATAATATATCTATGAATTTATAATTTCGAAGTAATTTAATTATTGAATAATGAGCAATGTTAATTGTACAAATATGCTATATGGTTTAAAAAAATAGAAAAATGTACAGTATGATCATCATTCATTTCCAGTACTAATTTAATCTGTAAGAAATTCCGGCGACTTTTCATTCGCTTAGAAGATTTGTGCATAGAGAAGTTTTTTAACCTATCATTTCAATTACTAGAAAATGATTTAGAACTATATTATACATATATTAAAAAAATAACTCTACCTAAGCGTGCTTCACATAAGTTTTTTGAAAAGAATATTATTAACAAAAAACTATCGCCATTTATTAGGATATTTTTCCCCAATTTTATTCAATATATCGAATATTACTTTAGACTCCGCAGTAATAGGAGATTATGTATTTTTAAAACTATTCAAATTATTATCTTTTTCATGTCGATCTACTCCTTGTGAAATGGAAAATTTTCTAGAGAATTTCAATGACTTCACAAAAAATAAAGTTAACTATTTGATAAATTAAATTTGATCAATTAATTGGACAAAGAAAAAAAAATTTTTTTAATGAAAAATATGAGACAGTTGTCTCATTTTAAAGGGGAAGGAAACAAAAAAAGAAACAACCAATGAGATAGCAGAAAATAAATTCATCTCATTGACTGGTCGGCAAGAATTCTGTTGTCGTGCTTCCCCCAAAAATTAGAGGGAGATATAAAAAAACAAATATAATTTTGCTCAGAGAGAGCAAATTATAATAATTATTATTATTATTATAATTATTATTATTATTATTATTATTATTATTATTATTATTATTATTATTATTATTATTATTATTATTATTATTGTTATTATTATTATCATTATTATTATTATTATTATAATTATTATTATTATAATTATTATTATTATAATTATTATTATAATTATCATTATTATAACTATTATTATTGTTGTTGGATACGATTTTTAGAAATAATTTTTTTTTGCTTGAAATTTCCTATCAAAAATTCATACATTTTCCATTAAACAAAATTTTTTTTCAAACAAGCTACATTGAAAACCTAGTTTTAGATATAATATGAAATTCCACATAGGTCATATTAGTATGTTTATATGTTTATATGTTTCATATATTATAATTATATATTTCATATATTATAATTATTATTAAAGAAAATATTATAATTAATTATTGATAATAATTATTATATTAATAGATCAACCAACAAACATACAGATTCGAGAGCGAATCTAAATTAAAGGGGGGATATGTTGGGGTTAGGTGATTTTCAAAGAAAGAATATAATAAATAAAATTTTGGAAAAATAAAATAATTAATTAAAAATAATCAAAAAATTAAAATCAGTATTTTCGGAGGGAAATGGGTATGTGCCGATGCCAATTAACGAGACGAGTACGGAAATAATAATATAAAATTAATTTGGGACCCCTAGAAAAAGTTATTAAGAAAATACAAATTAATTAATTAATTAAAATGATGAAAACAAATAAATTAAATTAGGTAGAAATTCTCCGATTTGGATAAATTTAATTAGAAGGAAACTAATTATTCCCTAATGTGATTTATTTCGCAGTCTTCTTCCGGGGATCGGCCGAAGCGGCCAAAAGATAAAAGTAATTTGTTTAACTAGTTCCCCGGGAGACTTATTCAAATTTCCGTCAATCGAATGAGTTGTTGAGAGAGATTCCCTGTATAAGGGAGTTTCAAATCAACAACAGAGACAAAAATAGTTTCGAAAAATTGCGAGTAACAGAAAAGTAAAAAAGATTCGTGAGATTGAAAAAGAACTAGTCAGACTTGTCAAGGATATTTTAGTAGTTAATTGAAAAGACAGCTTCCCGTGGGGATTCCTACCAATATTGTAAAAGTAACATTTGAATCGTTGTGAAATTGTTGGTATCAAATAAATGTTTTCTTGTGTTGAGTTATTTCAGTATCATTTAAAGAGCACGTGGAGTCAGAGCAAACAGTTCCTACCGAACCAAATAAAATTAAAACTCAACATACGTTTTATACGAAACAAAATTTTGTAGACAAATTTTATTTCTGTCTCAAATCTGAAAATTTACTTTAAATACTTGTGAATTTGTCTTCGATTTACTTCTTGGACAACCCAAATCCTACACTAAATGGAGCTTCCAATGCAAAAAATTGCGGCTCATCCCCAGACCACCTAATCACGAGTGGCTGTGTAGTAGTGGTCCGTCACTGGGCACATAATTATGATATGGTCCTTGAGCTTGAAAATGTTGAAAATCATTATAAGAATAGTCATACTATTTATTAATATGATCTTTAGAAAAACAAATGGTAATACTATTAGGAATAGTCATTCTATTAGGAGTTGTCCGTTATTTTATAAATAAATTTATTTGTTTAAATAAAATGAACTATTTCATTTTAATTAAATAAACAGTAATTGCTAACAATTATAATGAAAACATTTTTGTTTTAATTGATGGAAAAGTTTAACTAAGTTTATTCTAGATAATAAAATACCCATGCCAAAATAAATATGTAAAAAGAATAATATAAAAAATGAAATTTATACAAAATAATGAATCAGTGATTAAATGCAGAATAAATTGTTCAAATTTGCTCTTTCCGATAAATGAGCGCTATTTTGAGTTTGAGTAGAAAAGGAGGAATGCATGTTTTGTGAATATTAACAAACAAAACAATTAGAAATTTCGTCAAATTAAAGTAAAGGTTTTTTGTATTAGGTTTCATTGTTATTTTGTTGTTTTTGCTGTTGTTGTTGTTGTTATTGTTCGCAGAATACTTGTTAGATAGCCGAGTTTCCTCTCTTGCCTACCATTTGCTGGAATCGGATTTCGTCTGGTTGAGGGATTTCCTAATAGTGATGTCGCTGTAATTTGGTTTTGTTTTCCTCCTTCGAAATGACAAATAAATTGCCCCATTAAAAACCCCTCCGAGATTTGTAAATAGTACAGTACATAGTAATAGTGTATCTGAAATATCTGCCTTCACCGCAGTGAAAATCAAATATAGAGACAGAGGTAGCCATTGTACCAATAGTGCTAGAACGAATACAATAAACTTTATGGTCATTCTTTTACTTTCATTTGTCATAATTTTTCCAATAAGTTTTTCTCTTTTCAACATGTTTACGCGAATTGTAGAACGAACGATTTTTAGGAATATATTTGTATACGTAAATATGGATAATATAATATTTATCCAATGAACTGCACCGGTGTAAACAATATTTATATAACTGAAACCTTCTATGTTACTCTTGATGCCACACCTAAATAATAATAATAATAATAATAATAATAATAATAATAATAATAATAATAATAATAATAATAATAATAATAATAATAATAATAATAATAATAATAATAATAATAATAATAATAATAATAATAATATTATAAGAACTTTTTTTGTTTTTCACCTCTGATTTCTTTTTATTTATAAAACACAATGTCTTTTAATAATAATAATAATAATAATACTAATAATAATAATAATAATAATAATAATAATAATAATAATAATAATAATAATAATAATAATAATAATAATAATAATAATAATAATAATAATAATAATAATAATAATACTAATAATAATAATAATAATAATAATAATAATAATAATAATAATAATAATAATAATAATAATAATAATAATAATAATAATAATAATAATAATAATAATAATAATAATAATAATAATAATAATAATAATAATAATAATAATAATAATAATAATAATAATAATAATAATAATAATAATAATAATAATAATAATAATAATAATAATAATAATAATAATAATAATAATAATAATAATAATAATAATAATAATAATAATAATAATAATAATAATAATAATAATAATAATAATAATAATTGGTTGCCTCTGATGGGTTCTGTTGGTTTTCTTTATCAATAATTTTATGGTTGTCTGAACGGCATTTATTCTCATTTCTTTGTCTAGGATCTCAGTAATTAAATTATGTTCACATTCACGGTAATTTTGAAAGGTTAACGAAACAATTCAACTTTGAAAAATCTGCTTTACAGAGTGAAAAAACGCAATATCTAGATCAGGGGTTGGCAAACTAAGGCACGCGAAGCCTATTTAATTGGCGCGTGAAGTGATTTGTTATTAAATTATTTTTTTTTTTTAAATAGGTCTAATTTACAAATTATTATAATCAAGAGAAAAATACTTTTATAAATGTTCCAAAGTCCAGTGTGTAATTCTTTACAAATATTTCGTACCTACATAATATATGATGAGATATCGAGCCCCTCTGCGCATGTTTGTGGAAAGGTTACCAAACCATGTGGTTTATCACAAAAGTATCTCGTGTCAGTTGGTAAACCCGGAATTACATTATCAAAGATTTCATAAAAGATCATTATAAAATATCAAATAAATTTGGTTATATTTTATAAAAGATTTAAATGAAATTTCTTTATCAAAGTTAGCTACATTCAACCATATGTTTGATGGTGTAATGCCGGCCTAACTCTGGTGTCTGGTCTCATGAAATCAGTTTCGAAACTGAGGTGGAAGTTAACATATTCTGACGTGTCATTTATTGTTTAACTTTATAAATTGTTTTTACTGCCATCTTATTTACTCAAATTATAAACTTGTTCTATTATTTAATAACCAATTATGGCGTGTTCCAAAAAAATGAAGTTTAAGATTCACCAATTTCAGCCTTCTTGGACACCAGATTACGGGTTGATTTTAAAAAATGATCGTTCTATTTTTGCTTTATGTTTGGAAACTGTTATTACCAGAACGTCAAGTGTAAAGCGTCACTTTGAAATAAAACACAAAGGATCCTTCAAGTGTGATACAGACAAAAATGAATGTATTAAAAATGCTGTGGCTTGCAATGAGAAGCAAGCAAACGTTTTCTTAAACATGATTCGTAGAAAAAACCAAGTAACTGAAGCTACCTACAAAATTTCACAGTGCATTGCAAATTTCGGAAAGTCATTTTCAAACAGTGATTATAATAAAGAGATTTTCTTCAAGTGCTCTGAAGTGCTGTTTAATGATCTTCTCAATAAAAACATAATTATTTCAAGGATAAAAAAATGCCTACTTCTGATTGAACGGCTGAGAGACGCATTACAAAAATGGGTCAAAATATAAAAGAACAGCACACTGATGCGTTAAAGAATACCAAAGTCCTGTGTGTGGCACTTAATGAGAGTGTTGATATAAACGGGATACCACGTTTGGCAATTGTAACTAGACACTGTGATACCGAAATGTGTGAGGAATTATGTTGTCTCGAATCTATGCATGATAATACAACGGAAAAAGATATTTTAAAAACGTTTATTGATCATTTTGAAGAAAGAAGAATTGACATCAAGAACATATTTGCATGTTACGACATGGTAGGTAGGCTAAATGGATTCGTCAATTTACTTGAAGAAAAAATTGGACACCTCATTCTAAAGTTTCATTATATTATTCACCAAGAGAATATTTGTGCAAAGATTTCAAAAACCAATCTTAATAAGCCGTAAATCTGTCAACCGTATCTAAAATTGAATATTTTCTTGTGGCACGCTCTTCTCTAAGAAAAAGACAGAGTGAAGCTTTATTTCAAGAGATGGAGAGTACAAACCTTTCCACAGCAATGTTAGATGGCTAAGTTGTGGTAAAGTTTTGGAAACGTTTTTTGGATGCTTCGACTCAATCAAAGTCTTTTTGGAAGAAAAATCTGAAAGATATCCCAAACTTGAAGACACACAGTGGCTTATAAAACTTATGTTTTTATCTGACCTCACTGCTCAGTTCAGCGAGTTTAATTTACGTCTGCAAGGTGTTGGGCAAACGTTTATGGAACTTTATGAGATATGAAATGCATGTGTAAAAAAAATCGAAATCTTTACTGAGGATGTTAAAACACCGAATATAAATTACTTCAAACATTTGAAAAATTTCATTGAAAAATGTAAAGATTCAGATGTAACTCTTTGTGTAACAGATGAGTACATGGATGCACTAAAATTAGAATTTTTGAATCGATTCAAAGATTTTACGTCATTTGACCCAATGTTTTCTTTTTCAATAAAACCAAATAGCATTGAGAACTTCGATTTACTAGTCTTTGAATGGATGGGATTTGAAGATTTTGAGATGCAATTAATCGATTTTAAATTATCTCATTATGGGAAATAAATTTGCTGAGCTATGGAAAAATTTGGAAAATTCTACCACCAATTATGAGCAATCAAATTCTATCCTAATTCGTTGCTCATCTCTCCCCAAAAGGTTTGATTGTCTCAAGAAAGTTGCATTTGCAATGCTTTCAGTCTTTGGTTCGACTTATATATGTGAACAAATATTTTCTCATATGAAGTTCATCATTAATCCCAATCGAAGTCGGCTTACTACAAATCACTCCGAAGTATGTGTCAGAATTTTGGTCCTAAAATACGTTCTTGATATCCCAAAGCTAAGCAAAGCCAAGCAAGGGCATGGATCACACTAGACTAGATTATTAGAAAATGATGTGTTGATATGAAATATTTGTATATTAAAATGTAAATATTATAATTTTTGCTTACATTAAATTTGAATATATAAGTATTTTTTGTACCTGTCATTTAAAATTATGTAGTTGTCGCTTCTCGGCACGCGAAGAATAAAAAAATTTAAAAAATATGAAAATGGTACTCCAGTACTAAAAGGTTGCCGACTCCTGATCTAGATTTTGATTTGCATATTTTCTTTTTATTATCAATGATTTTATTTGCATTTTTACCTTAACAAGTGTTCAATGTTTTCCTTTCAAATTGTCTCTCTATTCTTTTGCTGGTCATTGATGCTTTAAGGCTTTGATTAAATTATCACATAACTACAAACTCCCAGTTTCTTACCGCAACACTTGATACTATAATTTCTGATAATATAATTATGATTTTCTTGTAATTTGCTTTTACTGTCTGATATTTTGCTGTTACATTATCTTTGCGACAAATATGATTGACTAAATAAATGAAAATTTTACCTTAATTATTACTTTTAATTGTAACATTAATTTATTTCAATATTATCTGAAACAGGCCTGTTCCTGGCGGGAGTGCAGAAGGTTCCCCCTCACGTGAGCGGCTAAGTTGAAAGGCGGCCACCGAACAACTATTATTATATTTTAAAAAAATAAAATTTTAATTTGGAGTACTAAACTGTAAAAAAAATTAAACTTGGTCAAATTAAGTAAAAGACAAGTTTTCACAAAAACATCACCTAGTTATTTTTATGTATTTTCCAATTTACTTATATATTTTTTTAAAGTTCCATGACAAATTGCTATTAAAAATTTGTAAGTATGCCATGATTATATCTTATATATATATAACATATTAGTGAAATAGAATTATTTACAAGTCATAGTTGCATAATGCATTTTTGTTATTAGTTGCTTTATATCAATTAAAAATTGATAATTATTATAGGTGTTCATCAGTTTTTCTAACAAATAAAGTATAATTAATAAATGTAAGTTTGACTATTTCGAAATTTTATTATGAATAAAAAAATATTACACTTTCTTATATGTCAAAAGTAGAGGGATATGAGGACTATGCCCCGTGGATATTTGGCTTGAAAATTGCCCTGTGGATATTTGGCTTGAAAAAATCCCGAGACCCCCCCCCCTCCCCCTAAAAAAAAAAATTAGGGGGGGGGGAGGGGGTGTTAAATTTTATTTTAATTATTTGTTTTAATGAATGAAAAAAAAAAATTTTTTTTTAATTATTTGTTTTAATGAATGAAAAAAAAAAATTTTTTTTTTAAATTATTTGTTTTAATGATCAAATTTAAAATTTTTAAAAAATTTTAATTCATGATAAAAAACTTTAAGTATATTTTATCGATTTAAAAGCCTAAAAAATAGAAATTGGCTTAAATCGCCTATGATTGATTGTATTGATGATTATTTTCGAATAAAATTGGTTCAAACCCGAGAACCTAAAAATATTATATAAAAGCCTAAGTATTTTTTCATTATCCATCAAAAATGGCTCAATTCGCCTGTCAACTAAAAAGCCTAAATATATTTGCTCGAATAAAAATCATTATTATTTTTATTTACTTTAATTATTTGTTTAAGTCAATAATAATATTTATTTATATTTTAATTATATTAAATTTAATTATTTGTTTAAGTCAATAATATTATTTATTTATATTTTAATTATATTAAATTTAATTATTTGTTTAAGTCAATAATAATATTTATTTATATTTTAATTATATTATTATTTAATTATTTGTTTAAGTCAATAATATTATTAATTTATATTTTAATTATATTATTATTTAATTATTTGTTTAAGTCAATAACATTATTATTTATATTTTAATTATATTATTATTAAATTTAATTGTTTGTTTTAATCAAGTCAATTATTTATTTTTTAAATAATATATTTTTAAATTAAATTGTTTGTTTTAATGAAGTGAATTAAATAATTATTTTTTATTTTCATTTAATTATATATTTTATATTATTATTATTTATATCAATATTATTATTTTATTATTATTAACATTTTATTTGTTTTAATGAATGAAAAAAAAAAAAAAAAAAAAAAAAAAAAACTTTTAATCCATACAAATATTTTATTGACAAGATTAAAAAAGATTAATTTTTATTTCAAATCAAAAATATCCGAGTAATATGTTTTACGCATTTCGGCAACAATATATGGATTTACCTTTTGACATTTTTTAATACTTAATAAAAAATTATACTAACTTAAAAACATAAAAATTATAAACATCAACAAAAATATACAAAAACAAAGAATATTTTCAAATAATTTATTCATTCAAAATTCTTCATAATCGTCATATTCTTCATTAAACTCTGAAAATTCTTCTGGACTGTTACCTAAAACCACATCACCTCCTCTATAATGACCATATGCCACACTTATATTTTTCCCCACCCAAACCCTTTTATCATCCTTATTTGTTAATGCAGTTTTACTGTTTTTAATTGTAAATAATTGATGTTTTTTACTAGTAATACGAGTTTGTGGTACAGAAAAAATTAAGTTTTTGTTATAGCAATCTAGGTATGACTTATGTTTTAAGTCAGTACCCTTCAATGTTATACCCTTAGCTTTGATACTTTCAACTTCAGACAAGAGGCTATAACATTTTGGACGAAGAAACACCCACTCCTTGTATTTAAGTCCTTTATTCTCGTCTTTGAACTTTCCAATGACAGAATCAAGATTCCTACTATACAAGGGATGTTTTGGGTCATAATTAGAAGTATCGAGGAGATTATCACGAACCATAGCAGATAAAAGAATGTCTAACTTACAATTCTTAATTTCTAGAAAAAAGGAATCAGTGTCCCCAGCAACTATATTAATTTCACAAGTGAATTCGTTTCGATATTTTTCTAACTCTATATATTGTAATTGATACATCCTAAGTTTAGATAAATCGAGTACAGTTTGTCCAATGTAACTCGGTCGATCTAAACACACCGATTGCTTATTTAATAACACAGAGACCAAATCATTGTCGATTTAAATGATTTTCGAAAAGTTGGTTTTGAGCAATAATTAATTAATTTGTTTGCAGAATTACATAATCTTAAATTAATTCGTTTTTTAAGATTTTCAACTGTTTTTCCGTAGAGGCTATTATTTAAAAGTTTATAATAGTTTTTATCTAAGTCATTGGTTGATTGCGCTCTAAGTTGTGTGTTAGTGTCTATATACTTTTTAAATATTGATTTTTGATTATATTTAATAGCTCTATGTACATGTGTAATTTTAATTTGTAAAGAAACAAAAAGCTGCAAAAGTCTCCAATGAAGAACATAATTCTTCTTTGGATAATGCGTTAGCATTAACTTCTCAACCTTAGAACCCGGAGCGCACATCTTTTCAGCAGCTACTGGAAAATCATTAAGTTTATCATGAAGAAATGTTGGTATTTCTAAATCTACTTCAAATGTGACAGCAAATGACAGTGATTCAAGATCCTTATTCAAAAAACTAATTAAATTATTTAATTGATTAGTATCAGTGACCCATTCAAAATTTCCATATGGTAATGGTTGACTTAAAGCCCAACCATAGAGATTATTGATGTCAATGTAAAGCAGTTCGGTGTTGTCATCAGATACTACGTGATGTTTATTAACAAAGGTTAATCCTCCACGGATTCCCCTTCGAAAAAATTATACATCTCCATATCAGTGAGAAGTTCAATTGGTTCATCAAGAGTCATAAGAGCCGATGCCCAAGACATACCGGAATTCCATAAAAGTTAAGTGGTTCCAATCGGTTATGAGTTAAGGACTTTGAACGAAATTGCTGAAAAAAGTCAGCCAAAAGAAAAACATCAAGTTTGAGGTAAACCATCATATAATCTAGTAAAGAGTTACAATTGGTTTCTTCCCAAATAGATTGAGCCTTACTATATTCGGCTTCAGTTACATCTTCCCAAATCGGTGGAAGTTCATATGTAGTTTCTAACACTTCTTGAGAAGTTGCAAAGTTATAAGGGAAAATGCCTTTAGTATCGATAATACTACCTACAAATTCCGAACGAGTTAAAGGAAGAGTTGTCAATGTTTTAACTGCATTACTTAATGAACTATTAATAAATTGACAAGAATCAATGAATTTTACAGTTAATCCACTGATTCTTGCTGACAAAGAAAGAAACTTTTCACTTGTTACAGGAATACAACTTATTTCCCACATTTTAAAATCACTCATACCATACTTGAGGATATGGTGAAGATCATACCCTCTCAAATTATGAAAAACAACTGGAAATTCAAACGTTATTTGTCGAGAAATATTACATTTTGAACAAGCTGCTCCCAAATATTTTCCAGTAAAGTGATCATGGTCCTTAACCGGTACTGATAAAATCTTATTACACAAATAACAACAAGTTGCCGAAGAAAACGAAAGAATGTCTGAGTCAGTTAATATTATTTTCTTTTTATAATTATTTTGATAAAAGGGTAAAACAGTATTAATTGAAATATTATTTATTTCTTGTAGAAAATTAACTACACAATCATCACCCAGGAAACTCTTGTATGATTTTTCACCTGTAAAATTGTTAATTAAAAGTAAACCGGCTGAAATCGGCATATGTATTTGAAAATGTATATCATCTGAAGGTAAGATAGCCTCAAAATCAGCGTAAAGGACGAAAGGAGGAGTAACAGTTTTAGCCCAATTCTTAAATTCCAAGTTTTTATTTAAAGGTAAAGTATAAAGAGTTGTGCCTAATTGATTTTTATCACACAACCCTTTATGTTTATTTAATGAAATTATATTGCGAAAACCATTTAGACATCGATGGCACCATATACTTTGAACTCTAGTATCAGTAAACGAATGATTCCTATAATTTAAAAGCCTATCTAATTTAGTAACAGCGATATAATGATAGGAATCAAGGCTTTCTAATAAAATTAAATTAATGGGTTGTCCCCCAACAACTTTAGAACGATGAATTATTTCGACATAAGGGTGTTTGAAAACTTCAGGGTTAGAAAAATCATTAGTTAAATTATTTTCATCATACGTAAGAACATTAATTGAAAGATTTTGATTTTTAGCTTCAAATTTTGGAATGTCACAAAGTTTCATAGGTAAATCCGAAGGTGAAAAGTCAAGCTCAGATGTGTTGTAGCTAAAGGTTTCATTTCTATGATGGTTACCTATATTTTCATGATTTAAAATAGCTAAAATACTGTAAATGAAGCATAAATTATCGGAATTAGCAACATTTACAGTACAATGTTTATTTAATAATGATAATGGTGTTGGAATAAATCCATGACCACTCAGCCGATTTATTTGTGAAAACTTGGTAATAACAAAATGAATTTCTTTTATTTTATTTATAACCCAGTTACTACCTTTATCATTAATTAATGTTATTTTTTCGTCAAGAAGAGTAGCACCTTCATCTAAAAATGAATCATTCATTATTCTGGCAGAGTTTGAAATGATGAAAGATTGAAATTCTCCATATTTTTCAAACTCTACATCAATACAAAATTGAATCTTAACAGATCCCATTTGATTGATAACATTATTTAATTTATTAATTAACTGTGTGGGTACTGTAATTAACTTTAAATTTAAATTCGAAACATCCATTCTAACAATGGCATGTGATTGATTTAAATCAAAATTAACAATAGGTGCTATCGAGCCACCATATTGATTAACAGAAGGAATATCAACAGGAAAAACATCATCTGAATCAGAAATGATTATTACATCATCATCCGTCTTTGATTCGTCAGAGTCTGAAAGTATGATAGTTTCTATAACTTTAGGAACTTTCGAAGAGCGTGGATTATTAATGTTATTATTTGTTTTTCTTTTATTTTTTGTATTATTATTATTATTATTATTATTATTATTATTATTATTATTATTATTATTATTATTATTATTATTATTATTATTATTATTATTATTATTATCATTCAATGGTAATTTAAAAATATATTTTCGCTTACAGTTAAACTGTGTTAAATGTTCCTTATGCTTTAAATAAAAGTCGGTATAATTCATTTTATGTGTGGTTTTACACGTGGGGCAAATAAAATAGGTGATGTGATTATAGGTATGAGAATAATAATTCTCCATAATCGTATCACAATTTCCATCATGTTGTGGAGAATTGCAAAAATTTGGGTAAAGGTTACCTGTTATAATAAAAGAAAAATTTAAATATATAAGTATAAAATCATTAAAATAAATCATTAAAAATCGTTAAAATAAATCACTAAACATTAAATTAATTTTACACACAATGAATAAATGAATTTGATTGGTTAATTTTATTTTGAAAATCTTATATAAGTAGTTTAAAATAGTTTAAAATCATAAAATGAATAAAAGTAAATGGTTTTTATATTATGTAATTATTCATTAATTGTTTTTTATAGAAACCTCGGTAAGAAAAGAAGCTATCAAGTTAATTCTTGAGGAAAATTCCATAAATGCTATCAGTTTAAGCAGAAATTTACCAGTAATGTATTTACAATATTCAATGGAATATTTAAAATTTCCAATCATCTATTCATTTAGAGTAAGTATTTTTATTAAAAGTAATATTATTAATAAATTTTAATAGGAACCAACAACATTGAAACAAAGCCTATATAATATGAAAGTTGGTGAAATTGGTGAAATTGATCGAAAAAATATAACAGAGTTATTACGAGCCATCAACAAAGATATTAGTTTTAATGAACAATTCACTTTTATGAATTGTGAAAAAGAATGTAATTATGAAAATAAAAAAGAAAATGAACATTTTATGATTAAAATAAGAATTCAAGGATATAAAGAAGGAAACCAGACTATTCGACCAATTTGGAAAATTATTGAAGCCAAATGTATTTAAATAAAATTTATTTAACTTTATTCGTCATAGTTTTTTATCATATTATTTTTAATGTTTGTGTTTAAATTAATAAAATGTTAATATTAAATTTAATTCAAAAATTATCATTTTATAATAGTAAAAATTTAATAGTACTTACATTTAACTCTTTTACTTTTGCGACTCTGAGTTTTAACATTTTTGTTGGTAATTTTTATTAACGATTTTAATTCTTGAATAATATTATTGATAGATTCCATTTTCTAAAAATAAAAATAAAAATAACTAAATATATGATAAAAACTTACTAAAGTTTGGTATTTGATAAAAGTGAATTTTTTAAAAAATGCATTCAGTTATATATTAACAAACATGTAAGTGATTACATGATGGACCAATTAAAATTTAGTTTATAAAACACACTTAATTACATAACATCAAAAACATTTAAATACATATAATCCTCTGAACTTAATCCTTTAAAAGGAATATTACATAATGCATCTTTCATTACATTTTTAATTAAAAAACAATTTTGAAAAGAAACTTTATTCAATAAATTCATTTATTTTTTCATTGTTTTTAACCAAGCTAAACAATGCTGTCCACATGTTTTTGTCATCGGATTTTGATAACGAATTCGATTGTATTCAATTGGCATTAACATTGATTCTAGTTTATTAATTAATATAGGGGGATAATAGAAACCCATTGGATCAAATACATTTATTTTATTTGGTTTTACATAAATTGCAAGCCAATGTTCGCCACTGAGATTAGATGATTGAGTATTTACAATCAAAGCTTTGTTAACATCGATATATGGAATTTTATCTAGAGGGAAAACTCCAAGAAAATCTTTTCCCAATAATTTTCTACCAATAGAATCAATCTGAATAGAACTAATAATAATTTAAAAATATATAATTAATAAAATTCTTACTTCATACTTCACAATTAAAAAATCTCAATCTGGTTTATAGTTCAAACTAATACTGTTCGATTGGAAGTAATTTGAATCTCCTTTTCAAAAACCCCATATACAATTACCGTAACAGATTCAGTTAGGGGTGATCCAAACTTTATATCTAATCTTAAATTTCCACTTTGTGGTAACTGACTTTGGTTAAGATCGAAATCTGGAGCCAATACGAATGTAAAGAATGGATACTTATTTCTAAAATCTGACATACTGATACCACAATTCAAATTTTTATTAAGATATCCCATATTCCTAACAATACTTTGCATATAACTTGTACTATAATTATCATTTTCAAAATCTTGACTATATTTTTCACGATAATCACTTCCTTTACTTAAAGTTATTGACTTAACGTTAAAGTGATCAAACATAGTAAATGTATCTAAAAACGAACCACTAAATCTTTTATTTCCCTGGAAAGTTACAAGGATAAAATTAGGTAATCGCCTATCACCAAATATTTGTTCCTTATAAAAAGAAGAAGATCCAATAGGTAAAGAAAATTCAACAACTTCTTTGCTTCGCATTGGATAAATTGCATTTCTTGTAGCAAGACCTATTTGATGACCCACTAAAACAGAAGGTTCAACACGAACTCTTCTAACCATTAATTTTGCATCTAGCAATACTATTTTAGGTACAAATTTAGTACATGTCAGACTTTTTTCTGGATTTGTTCTTGTTAATTTAATTTGGACACTAACACCTGGTAACAAATATTTGGGTTGATCAAAGAAATCAAATTGGAGTGGTGAACATAATGAAAATGCTTTTGATTTTGCAATCCATGTTTTTCGCATAAGATTATGTTCAGTGTAACCCATTCCCCTAAAGATGTATGTTTAGTATCTTGATTATAATTTATAATAGTTTCAATTAGAGATTTGTGTGCAAAACTATCATTTGCTCCTTCAATTTTAGTAGAATTAAAAACTAATTCAGCGTCTTTAAAAAGAGTTTGAAAAAAGAAATTGTTTGCTGTTACGTCAGCTTCTTGTGTAATATTTTCACCTAAGCTATTTACAACTTTCAACTGAATATATAACAAAGTATCGTTCAAATCTAAATATTCTGTTTGTGATCCGTTAATGTAAAATTGAATCGAAGAGGTACCAGCATCAGTTATTGAATTCATTGGGAAAATATCTTCAAATGAACCATGTTCAATCACGGCTTGAGGGGATGGTCTATCAAAAAGACATAATTCAGATTTTGCACTAATCATTTTTCAAATATAGTTCCGAATCCTCTCATTCTTTTGTTTATATGTTTCTTCATAATCTTTCTACGCTTAAGTGTCCCTCCTTTTTGTTCATTTTCATGATTAAATACATCACTTACTTTATTAATAACACTAGGTAAAGTTTGCATAACACTAGGTAAAGATTCTTTAAATTCAGATATTGCATTTGATTTTAAAGCAGGTAAAAAATCAGAATTATTATTTATTACGTCATTTGCCGTTTTCATACCGAAATTGCCTATACGTCTAAGAATAGGTAATGCAAATCTACCTATTGTTTTCAACCAACCGGTTCCATATTGTTTACCTATAAAATATGGTAATTCTCCACCAGATTGACTACTACTATAAAAATTTACAATGTCAGGATTACTCATTTATTTTACGAAAATGTAATGTAAGAAAAGTTTTATCTTCTTTACCAAATATATATTTTCCACTATCGTCACGAATATTGATTTCTATATTGTTTATATATGTTGATGATACAGACAAATACATTGGGTTTTTCTCTATAATTTGAACTAGATCATCCTTTTTATGTTTTCAACCCATACACATTTCAATAGAGGTATCAAAACATCACCAACAAGAATAGGTTCAATGATATTTGTATAGATCATCATTTGTTGATTACTTTGCAAAATTTCTGGTAAACGTAATCCAACAATAACTTTTTCTGAATATGATTCTTCACTTAATCCCAAACTTTGAGCCAAAAATTTACTAAATTTAACTTTACTGACATCATCTTCCAATTCAATTTTGACTAATCTTCCTTGTTCAATTTCGCAAGATTTAAATGGATGCGGATAAAAAGTCATTAATTGATCATTTATTTGTGATAAATTAGTAATGATTAAATTTTCTTCAAATTTATCTGTATACTCGACATCGTAAAAATAATTTATAGTTAATCGAATTGTGTCAAACTTTATTTTACGATTATTTGAAGGAATTTTAATTTGATTCAAGTTTTCAACAAAATTTATTTCTTTTTTATTAAATCCTAATTTTTGAGCTTCTGCAATACTATCAAATGAAATTTTAAATGGAAAATATTTACAATTAATATTTAAAGTATTTCCATCAATGTATACTAGATAAAATATAGAGTCGTGACTAATTGTATATTCATTATTTGCATCGTTATAGTAAAAGTATTCATAACTTGTATGTAATGTACTCTTACTATATTTAATATTTGAGTTGTTATAAAATGGAAAATTATTGTATACAAAAGTGAAATCGGTCAGAGCAACTTGCCATTCACCTTCCAAGTAAATAGGATTTTGAAATTCAACATTAAATTTATCAGCTTTATTATTTGGATGAGTAAGAAGACAACTATTACTCGGTAGATTTATGTAAAATTCTTTATTCATTTATTTTTCTAAAATGTATTGATAAATGTGTTTTGGTATCTTTACTAAATTTAATTAATTTTCCACTATCATCGCGAATATTAATTTCAATGTTGTTTATAGTTGAAGTTGAAATTGGTAAATACATTGGATTCTTCATTTCTAATTGTACAATTTCCCCTTGTTCATAGTTTTTAACCCAAATAGATTTTGAATGGGTCACTGATACTAATCAATTAAATAATTTAATTAGTTTTTTGAATAAGAATCACTGTCATTTGCTGTCACATTTGAAGTAGATTTAGAAATCCCAACATTTCTTCATGATAAACTTAATGATTTTCCAGTAACTGCTAAAAAGATGTGCGCTCCGGGTTCTAAGGTTGAGAAGTTAATGCTAACGCATTATCCAAAGAAGAATTATGTTCTTCATTGGAGACTTTTGCAGCTTTTTGTTTCTTTACAAATTAAAATTACACATGTACATAGAGCTATTAAATATAATCAAAAATCAATATTTAAAAAGTATATAGACACTAACACACAACTTAGAGCGCAATCAACCAATGACTTAGATAAAAACTATTATAAACTTTTAAATAATAGCCTCTACGGAAAAACAGTTGAAAATCTTAAAAAACGAATTAATTTAAGATTATGTAATTCTGCAAACAAATTAATTAATTATTGCTCAAAACCAACTTTTCGAAAATCATTTAAAATCGACAATGATTTGGTCTCTGTGTTATTAAATAAGCAATCGGTGTGTTTAGATCGACCGAGTTACATTGGACAAACTGTACTCGATTTATCTAAACTTAGGATGTATCAATTACAATATATAGAGTTAGAAAAATATCGAAACGAATTCACTTGTGAAATTAATATAGTTGCTGGGGACACTGATTCCTTTTTTCTAGAAATTAAGAATTGTAAGTTAGACATTCTTTTATCTGCTATGGTTCGTGATAATCTCCTCGATACTTCTAATTATGACCCAAAACATCCCTTGTATAGTAGGAATCTTGATTCTGTCATTGGAAAGTTCAAAGACGAGAATAAAGGACTTAAATACAAGGAGTGGGTGTTTCTTCGTCCAAAATGTTATAGCCTCTTGTCTGAAGTTGAAAGTATCAAAGCTAAGGGTATAACATTGAAGGGTACTGACTTAAAACATAAGTCATACCTAGATTGCTATAACAAAAACTTAATTTTTTCTGTACCACAAACTCGTATTACTAGTAAAAAACATCAATTATTTACAATTAAAAACAGTAAAACTGCATTAACAAATAAGGATGATAAAAGGGTTTGGGTGGGGAAAAATATAAGTGTGGCATATGGTCATTATAGAGGAGGTGATGTGGTTTTAGGTAACAGTCCAGAAGAATTTTCAGAGTTTAATGAAGAATATGACGATTATGAAGAATTTTGAATGAATAAATTATTTGAAAATATTCTTTGTTTTTGTATATTTTTGTTGATGTTTATAATTTTTATGTTTTTAAGTTAGTATAATTTTTTATTAAGTATTAAAAAATGTCAAAAGGTAAATCCATATATTGTTGGCCGAAATGCGTAAAACATATTACTCGGATATTTTTGATTTGAAATAAAAATTAATCTTTTTTAATCTTGTCAATAAAAATATTTGTATGGATTAAAAGTTTTTTTTTTTTTTTTTTTTTTTTTTTCATTCATTAAAACAAATAAAATGTTAATAATAATAAAATAATAATATTGATATAAAATAATAATAATATAAAATATATAATTAAATGAAAATAAAAATAATTATTTAATTCACTTCATTAAAACAAACAATTTAATTTAAAAATATATTATTTAAAAAATAAATAATTGACTTGATTAAAACAAACAATTAAATTTAATAATAATATAATTAAAATATAAATAAATAATGTTATTGACTTAAACAAATAATTAAATAATAATATAATTAAAATATAAATTAATAATATTATTGACTTAAACAAATAATTAAATAATAATATAATTAAAATATAAATAAATATTATTATTGACTTAAACAAATAATTAAATTTAATATAATTAAAATATAAATAAATAATATTATTGACTTAAACAAATAATTAAATTTAATATAATTAAAATATAAATAAATATTATTATTGACTTAAACAAATAATTAAAGTAAATAAAAATAATAATGATTTTTATTCGAGCAAATATATTTAGGCTTTTTAGTTGACAGGCGAATTGAGCCATTTTTGATGGATAATGAAAAAATACTTAGGCTTTTATATAATATTTTTAGGTTCTCGGGTTTGAACCAATTTTATTCGAAAATAATCATCAATACAATCAATCATAGGCGATTTAAGCCAATTTCTATTTTTTAGGCTTTTAAATCGATAAAAAATACTTAAAGTTTTTTATCATGAATTAAAATTTTTTAAAAATTTTAAATTTGATCATTAAAACAAATAATTTTAAAAAAAAAATTTTTTTTTTTTCATTCATTAAAACAAATAATTAAAAAAAAAATTTTTTTTTTTTTTCATTCATTAAAACAAATAATTAAAATAAAATTTAACACCCTCTCCCCCCCCCTAAATTTTTTTTTAGGGGGAGGGGGGGGGGTCTCGGGATTTTTTCAAGCCAAATATCCACAGGGCAATTTTCAAGCCAAATATCCACGGGGCATAGTCCTCATATCCCTCGGGGCATAATTAAATAATAATATAATTAAAATATAAATTAATAATATTATTGACTTAAACAAATAATTAAATAATAATATAATTAAAATATAAATAAATATTATTATTGACTTAAACAAATAATTAAATTTAATATAATTAAAATATAAATAAATAATATTATTGACTTAAACAAATAATTAAATTTAATATAATTAAAATATAAATAAATATTATTATTGACTTAAACAAATAATTAAAGTAAATAAAAATAATAATGATTTTTATTCGAGCAAATATATTTAGGCTTTTTAGTTGACAGGCGAATTGAGCCATTTTTGATGGATAATGAAAAAATACTTAGGCTTTTATATAATATTTTTAGGTTCTCGGGTTTGAACCAATTTTATTCGAAAATAATCATCAGTACAATCAATCATAGGCGATTTAAGCCAATTTTTATTTTTTAGGCTTTTAAATCGATAAAAAATACTTAAAGTTTTTTATCATGAATTAAAATTTTTTAAAAATTTTAAATTTGATCATTAAAACAAATAATTAAAAAAAAAAAAAATTTTTTTTTTTCATTCATTAAAACAAATAATTAAAAAAAAAATTTTTTTTTTTCATTCATTAAAACAAATAATTAAAATAAAATTTAACACCCCCTCCCCCCCCCTAAATTTTTTTTTAGGGGGGAGAGGGGGGGGGGGTCTCGGGATTTTTTCAAGCCAAATATCCACGGGGCATAGTCCTCATATCCCTCTACTGTCAAAAAGAAAACAAAAAGGCAATGTGGTGTTTATTATCGAAAAAAAAGAAATAAAGAAACTAAGTGGATCTTTAACACAGTTTTTGGAATCCTCATCATCGAATTCTAATAAAAAAATTAAATTAATATGGGCTGCAATATTGTTTTTGCGCCTGAGCGGCCAGCAACGCAGAAACGGCGTTGGTCTGAAAACAAATTGTTCTCTAACGAATGATGCATATTTAGTTTAATTTCGTCGAAAAAGTGTTTAAAACTATTAGTTATTTTGGTAATTAAAATATTTCAAAAATATATTTGTTTAAATAGTGACTTTAATTATTTCAGTTTTTAATTTAATAAATTATAATTTAAATTAGTAAAAAATAGCTAATATTTCAGTTTTGTTTCAAATATTGAAAACTCTACTAACAAATATGTCTTATTTTTTATTTTAGTCTGTTTTCATTCAGTAATAAATTCAATCTTTTGTTTCATTAAACCTAAAATAAATGTCAGATCGAAAAACAAGAAAAATTTAATTTAATGAGGTTCATGCTTAACCTCATTGCTATGTGCATAGCAAATAAATAAAAGAAACTCGCCAGAATCCATTAAACCCGAGCCATTTAAAAGAAATAGCGATCACGACCATGACAAATGGGAAAAGAATTCCTATTATCCAGAGCACCAAATCGAATTTCCAAAATCTTAACTGAAAATAAAATTTAAATGGAAAATATTTATAAACATATTTATGGAGAAATCTCAAATAAAAATATGAAACAGAGCCTTTTTTATGTTTCTCAATACGATCTTTTAAAGTACTATTATAATGGCTAGCAAATTTTTAAAAATTCCTCAATTCGGATCTCGAATTTTCTGATTTCGACCTCTTGGAGCAATATTTTTTTTAGCGCAAAATAGAATAGCATTTACAGTAACTTTGAATATTTCACGCCATACCTTTGTCTCTTTACTAATTGAATTCAGCAAATAATCGTCGACTGTGCCACCTGATATTAAATTTTTTTTCAATTACTTTTTTATTTTACATAATTATTTCTGTGCTCAGAAGAATTTTCGTGTTGAGGAATCACAGGATGTAGAGGTCACCAATCATAGAATCTTTCGTGTGGATCAGAAATAATTTGCGATTTGTGTCCAAAAAGCATACATGAAAACAGGGCCGGCCCTAGACTTTTTGCTGCTACAGTCAAGATTATTTTTGGCCGCCACTAACACGAGTAGAATTAAGTAAAATTAAAAAAAACACAAATTTGCTAATTATTCATTTGTAAATATAGGTAATCTAATCGTATCGGATACAAAAATTCTCAAATACGATTAAAAATTAGACTCTACATCAGTCATAACGTATTGAAAATTTTATCTGTTCTTAGTTTAAAACAACACTCAAGCAGAAAATAATTAATTAAATGTAAAAACTTTACAGACCATTAAGTCTCATTTAAAAAAACATAAATTTTAATTAGAAAATCAAATCGTCTGTATGCGGTACAAGTACAAAATCAATGTACATTTACATCCATCTAACCAGAACATTCATAAATACTACAGTTATCCAGTATATTTTATCAATTAGTTATATCGTACTGTGAGCATTTAAGCAAATCCCTTTTTTCCCGTCCACACCAAATAAGCGCGGACAAGCCTCCTCTAGTCCTCTTTGATGTTCCGAGATTATTCTTTTTATTATTTTTTCACACGATATTTTTTTTAATTCGAATATTGTTTTACAATTTTTACATGCAAGTATTAAAATTACGAGGGATGCATTCGGCCGCTACAGGCGGCCGCCTGCTCTGCCTGTACGTAAAGCCGGCTCTGCATGGAAAACAAAATATAGCATTTTGATTCGTTGAATGTGACAACCATTATCTTTTAACATTTTCGCCGTTAAATTGTTTCACATTAAACCAGTCTTTTGTAAATTTTCGCCAAAGATTATATGATGCAAGAGTCTTAAAGTTTATGCCGTTTTTGATAAGGCAATTTATTAATTTATTTGTATTAACTGGCCATGAATGAGGATCATTGTAATTTATAGTAGCATGTGACAAATTTCAGTGGCGGATTAAGCTTGCAGGGGCCCCTAAGTGCAAGTCAAGCTGGGGTTTGGTCCAGAACAGTGTTCGTTTAAATAACATGATTGCTAGCAACAAATGTAAGACTGTAACTTGTAATTTATAATGGTACAGATTACATGAATCCACACTTCATTAAAATATTTAATATAAATTTTAACTTAGAACCTACGTTTGCTAACGTTTCTCATGGCGAAGTTATCAATTAAGTCAGTTAACCTAAGTGAACTTACGATTTCACTTTCAATGCACAATCGAGAGAGCAGACTTAGTCTTTGTTGTCCCATGCTACTTCTAACTTCATTTTTTATTCTTTTTATGTACATTTACATATAGTATTTCACACTCTTCGACATTTTCTCGTGACAAATAGGAAATTTTATATATATAGTGGGTTTCTGGCTTTAGCCCGATCAGCCCCTTCCCTAAACCGCTACTGACAAATTTAGTTCATTCTCATTGACTTGTGTAGTTATTGTACACTGATCTGATGTAAAACTATCACTACTAATACAATCCGAGTTCAATTTTTGTATAGCAACATCATCTTGTAAATTGGAACTGACCCTTCTCCAACTTCTTGCACAATATAAAGTATATCAAAAAAAAGTATACACAATACTTTATTATAATATTATTATATGTTTTTTGCAATATTTATTGTTATTCTTTTATGCACATTTTTTGTGTAAATATATTGTTTATTTTTTGTAAACTTTGTGTGAATTTTTCAACTGAAATATATGTATTTAATAGTACATTAAATATTTTGTATTCCTGCAAAATATAACCAACAATTAGTATTAGTGGTCCGCGGTAAAAATTTAAATTGTTTACTGGTCCGCGGCACGTTTTTTTGGTTGAGAAACACTGATTTAGCACACTGAGAAGATTCAAAACATGGTTAAGGTCAACAATGTGTGAAGATAGACTTTCAGGACTTTGAATGATGAGTGTTCATCATGACAGAATTAATGGCAGTAAAAAAGCGAAAAATAATGGACAAAGTGATCAATAAATTTTGTCAAGATCACAGACGTTTGCAGTTTCTTTTCCAAAAGTAATATTAATAAATAATTTTATGTGATTTTGTTTTATAATTGAATAAATATTTATTATACACATGAATTTTTTTTCAACTCTCTCCCCCCTAGAAAAAATGTCTACTTAGTAAAAATTCTATTTTTTCCCCCACCTCGAAAAATTCCTGCGGACGCCGTTGATTATTTTATTCATTATTAAAGCTTACCTGTGTTTTTAAAAATACTTTGAGTTATTTAAAAAGACACAAAAATTATTATTAAATATTTAAATATTATCGTTCAACACAAAAATCACACTATAATCTTTATGCACAAATTAATCAAAATTTATTTTACCGAAGATATTTAAAATATAATATTTTACGGCGCTGGTGATATGGACAAAAAAAGAAAACTTTTAACAAAAAAATTTTTATTTTGAACAATTTTCTTTAAAATTGTGCCGGTTATTATTAAAGTAAAATAAGTTTATATGAAAAGTTGATTCATCCGTTCGAATGAGGTTTGCAAAGAGAGACTTATGACAGCCAATTTGATTAATTAAATTTTCAAACATTGCAATTTTTCAGCAAAATCTTTTTCATGTTGCTCATCAAAAATCTGAATTTTGTATAAGGGATGTCGAAATTTTACTTTAAAAATTTATTTTTTGTGGGAAAACTTGGATCGAGTTTGTTAGAATTGTTTTCATTGTCAGGTAATGGAGTTCCCCGACTTCCAAAGATCATAAAAACTCCAGTTTCTATAAACACCGTGAAGATATTCCTCATTGTATGTTTTGTAAATGTAAAAATATTCTTGTAAAAGTATTCTAAGCAAAGTTGCTGATTTACCCTTGGCAAAATTATTTCTACGTGTTTTTTAATGAAGAGCACTTTCACAATAATCACATTTGTAACGCTAAATTCATTTAAAAAATAAATTTTGTTGAAATATTAAATTTTGATTAATAATTTTTTGGATGTTTAACCCTACACTGCACAATTTTTTTTAATTTTATACATTGTGTCTAAATAGCACAACACTCAAATGACAGTTAGAAATAAATTTTTAGGTTTAAAGTAAAACATGGAAAAACGGTTTAGTTATGATTCAGCATGTAATAGGTATTTAACAATGGTTACAGTTTAAGTTAAAGCCGGAAAATTTGTGTGATACATATATGCATCATTGTGGAGTGTAGTGTTAATTAATATTAACACATTGGCAAACACAAAATATTCAAAGGGGTTTCAAATTTTCACACTGATATTTTTGGTTATATGAATTGAAATGGTTATGAAATTTTCAGTTTCAACCAATTTGAAATATCGAATGATAAATAAATTTCAAAATGTGGTAGTTACTTTTAATAAAAAGATTTTATGCCACCTTGCATTGTATATATAATGATAAATACAAAAATTTATTTAAATAAAAGTTTTATTGACAGTAAAAATTTTAAAATAAATTTTTAAAATTATATTTGTAACATAATTATGATTTATTCATCATTTATTTGCTCCGGGTGTAGATTTCCTTTTTTATTATTTATTAATTTTTACAACGACTTTTTTTGTTTTTCACTTTTGATTTCTTTATGAGTGATATAATATTTTCTAGAAAACTTGACTATGAATACCTTAAATAAATCTGATTCATAGTCATATTAATGTTTTGCCTTATTTTGTCGTTTTTGATAAATAAAACGCTAACTGGATCAAAAAATTTGACTTGGACTGACCTGTTGAATCATAAAATTTATGCAACTTAGATTTACTAATTACGATAATTTTATTCATTTATTCCCAAATTCACCCGAAATATCAATGAAAAATGCTGAATTTATTATTATAATTAACATCGGTGAAAAAATAAGGACAACATCAAAAATTCACATTTAACAAAGGCCGAAAGCATTGAAATATTAAACAATTGTCCAGAAAAATTGTTATTGTTGCATAAATTTTATGGGAAAATGTGAGTTTTCAATTGTGAAAATAATTTTAGAATATCTGATGAGAATTTAAACAATAAATTGTTTTGGGTCCTCAAAAATTAATTAATTTTTTACGGTAAGTCGCTGATGAACATCTCAATTCTGAAAGTCCATTGTAAACTGCGACTTATTTGGAAATAAAAATTTGGCCAGAAAATGTTTGAAAGGTATGGAAAATGAAATAATTCAGAAAACACTGGCAAAGGTAAAGTTAATGAAGAAAATTTAATATTGAAAGAATTTTTGGTGGTGAATGGTAAAGGTTTCAAATACATAAAGTGATATATATTTGTGTGGCTCAAAATACGGTTTATTATGATTCAAATGAACCTTTAATGCATAAAAGTTAAAAAATTGTTATAGTTGTCCTTTTCTTATTGTCTTGACTTAAGACTCAATTTAAAATAAAAATATCAAAATGAAATTCCGATAAATTCTCACTTTTTTATCAAGAACGACAACAATGAAGGCTGAGAACGTAACGAGGCAGGAAATGATGCCCATGCTATTGAATGCCCACATCATCATGAAACCGATAAATAGACAGGTATTTTCATTCAGCGAAACATGGGTAATCAAAACGTAGCTGTGGTCGATTCCGTGCCAAACTCCGAAACACATGTCTCCAATTGCGAGGTAAATCTATTTTCCCAAAAATCTAAATTAAATTTAATAAATAGATGAAATGCACACCTGGAAACGATTAATTAGTGTCCCTCGTCGGAAAAAGTATTTCAAATTTTTCTTGTGAAAGGAATGAATGATTATGGCAATGCTACAAATGACGCTGGTCACGCATGAAGCCATTGCAACGATGTGAGTGATTGTAAATATATTCTGTCGGTTGCGGAGTTGAAATAATTAATGAATATTTATCAAAATAATAATTTACCATTCTTCTATCACATGCACCGAATCTGAAATAATAATAGTATTATTAATAATATTAATAGCGATATCACTAATGATAAAGACGAGAGTTGTTAGAAATATACAAAAATGAAATAAAAAGTCGAAGAATTTTATCCGATCAGCCAATCAGCATGCTTCAAATGAAATAGTTCGCCCTGATTGCACAGTTTCATCGATAATGTTATGCATCATTTGGGTGTGTGTATTTTTTGATGACAAGTTTAAAAATATCTTTTTAATTGACATATAAATGGAATTGTTTGCTCAATATGAATATTAATTAAATTTAAATTTATAAATTATATCTCTAGTTTAAAGAAATTGGAATTTTTGAAAATTTATTAATTGAATTAATAATCACAATACAAATAAAATTAATCATTATATGTTTGGTATTATACTCAGTGGAGGTGGCTAGTATAAATTTCCGCCTACGGATTTCTCCCTTAAATGCCGCCAAGCTCCCTAACACGGAAAAGTTTATATTTCAGGCATTAAATGATGTATTATTGTTTTGGTATGCATAGACACATTATGTGAAATTATGCGTGTGCATTGCACAATTTTAGAAATGTAATTTCCTCTATTTCATCACTTCAAAGTATGAATTACTTGAGAGAAATTGATCTAGCACCTTTATCTCTCACAATTGGTAAGATATTCAAGTTTCTCACTCCTTATTAGTTTATTCTTGATAATAAATAGTTTCTAATTAACGTGAGCCTTGAGAAATTTTTCATTCGCAAGATATTGTGCTGATAGAAGGTGGGGAAGAAACAAATGACAATGGAAAAATTAGAAATTTATGGACTTCTGATTTAAATCCTCTGCATTTATTTCATCGTAGATCTCAGAGTGTGTAAATATTTGAATTGATTTTCGTTTCATAAGATTACTTTCAATCTCGGTTGCACTCCACTAGATACACCAACCATATCAAAGTCATTATTATAGCCCTGACCTTGAATGTTCTCAATACATAAACCATCAGCCGGTAACTTGTTGACAATTTATTCTACTATTCCTTCTGCATTCTACTCCTATTTCTTTAAGAAGTAAGTAAACGTTTCTCTCACTTCCCAATCATCTCCTTGAAAAGTGACATTTGGACACCTAAGTCATCTGCCGCACCTTCAAATAAAATAGAGTAGTATTTTATCTCTTGGAAATCATTTTTGATTTCAGATCTTACTTTTTCACCTAAATATTTATGTATTTATTTTGTATTTGAGGAAAGAGATAAAAAATTGTGCGTTTACCAACAATCGATTCATGCGTTAGCTGTCAATTCCATTGACAAGCGACTTGTAGCTTGCCTAGTTTTGGTAGCACTTACTGTCACATCGAATAGACATTTCTGGTTTACTATGAGCTTTTCTACTTTCAGAACCAGTTCTGTTCTAAGTCCGTCAATGATATTTATAGACTAACAGCCAATGTCAGAAAATACTAATGCTAAATTTACCTGGAAACACTCAGTTATAGGTACACAAAGTTAAGAAGCTCCTCAATCATCGTCAGATTTTAATTGCTGAAACTTCTTCATGATATGGGCTGTATCCTAAATTCGTTTTTTTAGGTCTTACAGATGTTTATAGCCTGCACTACTCAATTGCAGTGACTTGTATATGCATACTACTGGTTACTGCTCCTTACAGGGCCGGTTCAGAGATCGGGACTTCGGAACTTTTTCCCGAGGCGCCTCGCTTTCTTATTTCTAACAATTATTTGTAGCTATGGCAAGTTTTTGACACCAAATTCAACGTTTTTTGCAATTCGGATGTTAACGTAGGTCTTTCCCTGCATTTTTAATATCTATGTATCGTAAAACCTTGACTATAATAATCACTTTTTTTCACATTTTAGTCGGCAAAAATAAGGGTGCGTATTATACTCGTATACAAAAAAGTAATTTTAAACACTGGACAATTAAATTCCACTATTGAAAAATTTAAAGTGGACAATATTTCATTTATACTTTATCAAATAAATTGATAAAATTATGTTCATGTATTATTTCTTCTTTTAAGGAAGGGCCTCCTCAAATAATATTTTTCCAAGTCCCCGAAAAACACACAGCCGGCCCTGGCTCTTGCCACTCTTACACGTAGTTACTTTTTCGCAATTAAACATTTCTAATTATAAACTGTGATAACCAAATGGCGCTATGTGTACGTTAAGATGGTGGTTAACACTGTACTAAGTTGTCCAATTATTTACAGGGATAATAAACATAAAAATCCAACACCTACATTTGCACTAATAGTGACAAGGCGATGTACTGTGTTTGCAATTGTTTGTAATATATTTATATTTAGTTTTTAGCTTGGAATTGTAAACAAACGCTAACTTAGATGCCTCTCTCATATATCACCCTCTCTATTCTTTGTTTGTATCTTGTTAAATGATATAATAATAGATTGAATAAGAGTGTTACGTCTCTTCAGTAATTGAGTGTGAATGATTGAGTATGTTGACCAAATTTTTTAAACATAACAATTTTACGGCCTATAAAGGTGACACCTGGGTAAAAATCACCAGGCTCCCACCCTCGCTACGCCACTTATTATACTGTAATATTTATACATATATTTTTTGTCATTTTTTACTGTTTTCTTGCAACGCTATAATTCTAATATTGAAAATTATAACTACTATTAGATATTAAAAGACTCCGTGATCATTCCTCACGTATGTCCTTCTTAAACGGTTTTTGGAAAATATTTTCAGTCATTCATCGGTTAAATGACTTTTTTGAATATAATAGTTCAAAGTTGTAATATAAGTGTCTAATTTTGAAAATTATAAAAATATTTCTAGGCAAAGAAAATATTAATAAAAAATCTTAAGAAGAATAAGACCAAAATACTGCAGTAAATGTCAACAATCAATTGAATGCAAGAAATGTTAATGAAATTTAACCAAAATGATTTGTGAAAGAAATGGATCATAAAAAAAGATTTATAAAGTAAAACAAAATTATATTCTTTGATTAGAATTAGACATTAGTGATTAATAAAACAAAAATTTTCGTGAAGTTAATCAAATAATATAATTAGTAGAATCTCAGAGGTTATTAGAGGAAAGAACGGAATACTAGAATTGTATTTTCCTGTGAATTATAATTATCTGTAATCTATAAAAAGCTTATCAGTGCTAAGAATTGTTTGGCTACCGTATTACTTATACACGTGTTTCAACTGAATAACAACTCTTAAAGCATAACTAAAAATAATAAAAATTTAGTGAAATTTTCGCATCATCTATTTTAATGATTATTTAGCTTCTTATGAAAATTTATATAGGATTTTTTGGACTTATTTCTAAAATTGAAAACTTTATTTTCATTGTGGCAGTTTTTTCAAATAAAATACTATGTAAGTTCATTAATACGAAATTTTCTCTTGGGATTCAAAGATATAAGGTGGAATGATTACTAGATGCAGGAGCCACAGTAAATGTAATGGCAGAAACAGTAGTGAATAAATTATTAAATGTTAAAATTATAAAAACAGATGAGACGTTAAAATGTGCGAATGATAGTAAATTAGAGACAATTGGAAAAATATACATTGATGTTAGAATTGGCAACATAGAAAGAAAAATAATATTTAAAAATATTGTTCCGTATATAATTGGCTGAGTTGAATTACAGAAAGAGTTTGGAATTAAGTTAACCTATGTTAAACAGAATGAAGAACCATAAAAATAATTTATATGCGAAATAGAAGCTAAGTTTTTGGGGAAATATTACAAATAACGACAGATTCCAAAAGCATTAGAAATTTTAGGATGTAACGAAAATAAAAGGTTATTAGAGATTGTGAAAAAGAATAAAAGTTTTTTCGTGGCTAATTACTGGAATGAACCGATTTGATAGAACATAAAATCGTCACAAATGGGGGACCAATAATGAGAAAACCCAGAAGACAACCGATCAATTTAGAACAGAAAATAAATGATGCAATAAAGAAAATGTAATTCGCCTTGCAATACGACATTAGTGTGCGTATGGAAAAAAGATAAAATAAAGAGATTAGACTTTGTTTAGATTTTAGACAGCTTAATAAAATTACTGAAAGAAAATCTTTTCTACTAAAGAAGGACAATTGTGTTTTAATAGAATGCCTTTTGACGTTTCAGCGGCACTGGGTACATTTCAAGAACTAATGACAAAAATATTGAAAGATTTATGGAAAGGAGTTATTCACCAAATCGAGCTATATCATCAAGGAATTTTTTGCCGAATTGTTTAATTGGTACTTGTTTGACCGATTGAAGCATTGTTGAACACCGGAATCCACCCATAATCGTTGAGTAGCTTTTAGAAACTCCTCGAAAAAGGGTTCAGTAACTTCCATAGTTTGAATAACATCAGAACCTATTTTAGCATCTGCTGATCTATCAGGATCTCCGAAAGAAATATTTAATGTTGTCATAGCTCGTAAAATTGTTATCATCGATTGAATTGTCTTGTTGAAAACAACTGGTTTATACTGCTAATTATCCTCATTTTTAAATCCACCTCGTGAATGATTTTCATTTGTTTAACCATAGTACTTTTACCGGATTTATCAGCCCTTAAAAGCAATAATTTAACAATTTTTGTTGCTTGAACATCATCTTCTTCAAGTTTCTTAACAATATTACTACTTTTATAGAGAGCATTCATCTTTAGATAATGCACATCCCATTTCAATTAAAGTTGTTATCCAAAGAATATAACTCCAAACTTATTCGAGAAAATTATATTTTTTAAATTTTTAAAAAATAACTCAAAATGTATTTTAAATCCTTTTTTTCAACAATTCCGCAAAAACATAAACCAAATCTACCTCGAATAAACATATACATACAAAAATAAAATTATATATATATTAAATTTTATACATTAAACCTGTAATCAACAATATAAGTATCTTTCATAATACTCGCCAGATCTTTGAAGAATTATCTTCATACACATAAAGGCTACAATGACTCGTGACCACTTCGTGTTTTCAAATAACGCATAGAATACCCCCATTGAACCCATTTTCCTTTTCATTGAGTGTTGTTCTAGAAAGAATCCATGAAAAATCTAATGATTTCTTTCTGTATGCCAACATTGCTTGATCAACGAGTATTTGAAGGTTTGTAATCATTTCATCCCCTTTCTCTTCTGTTACCAGGCCGTTTGAAATATGGATTATTTGTTGTTGGTTCATTTTTAATAAAATATAAAATTTTTGGTTTATTTATACCATTGTCTGATTATATATATGCGATTTTTATTGGATAATAATTGATTTTCAAAAACAAAATAATAATAATAATATTTTGTCAAAAATTTTTGAAAGTTCTTATAATTTGTCTCTTACACACACATGTACGCACGCAAAGAAAGGGGTAGAAAATATATGATTATTAAAAGAACTAGCAATACACCAGCTGTCACTGAGATAAATTCCGCTATAATTCAAGTTGATACATAAATCAACTTGGCGGAATTTATTTTTTGTGAATTCATTTCAGCCATTTTTTAAATGGCTGCTAAGTAAGTTGTTTTTTATATTGTTATAACTTAAAGTTAAATTTTAAGAGTTGAATCATGATTTCATAAGGAAATATGATCATAATTCAAGCTCTTAAATATAACTTTTAATCATCATTTATTTTATATATTACTATGAATAATATTTAGGAAATCAAGTAAGTAACAATAAATAGTCTCCAAAAATATGTATTTTTTTTATACATTTCGGAAAAAATCTCCTAATATGCCAAAAGTAATTAGTTAAATCTCTGTAGTCTTCTTTCACCAGCTCGTTATCCAGTGCGTCCTTCAGAAAATCGAATCTGGATTGGAAATTCATTGAACTCAATCCACCTGCTCTTGATATAGATTTCCGAATATTGAATTTGATTTTACTGAACACACTTTCAATCGGGTTCAGAAAAGGACTATATGGTGGTAAATGTTCAATAACATTATTTAGAGATATTGCACCACCATGAATTGAAGCATTGTCGTGGATTAAACGAAATCCAGTTCCATTCAATTTTACAGTTATTTCGTTGATGAAGATCTGGTAGGTATCCTTTTTATAGGATCCTACTACTAATTTATGATGGACTGGTCCATTGACTCCAATTGCGAGAGCCAAGGACATATTTCGCCCTCGGTTCGTTGGAAGTGTGGCGTATAATCGCTCACCTTTTTTATTTCTTCCAAGTTTCTGGCTTGTCCAAGTATTAAAGCCACATTCATCAATATATATTAATTGAGAATCCATCCATGCCTCTTCTAAATATCGCGTCGTGTATTCCATTCTGAGATCCAAGACGCGATCTGAATTTCTTTCAGCGACCGATGGTCTTATTTGCTTGGTCGTTATGAGATGATTTTCAAGGAAACGGGAAATAGTGTTTGTGGAAACACTTAAATTTTCGGAAATTAAAAAGTTTTTCATTTCCTCTAATGAAGCATAAACATTTTTCTCCACAAAATCAAGTAGTTTGTTGCCATTTTCTTCCGAAATTTTGGATATACTGCCACCAATCTTGCCTTGTGACAATTTTCCAAATTTCCGGTATTTATAAATTATTGTTTTTATGGAATTTCTAGCTATTCCCAATAATTTTCCAAAATGGAAATAGTCTTCACCATTTTCCATGGCATTGATAATTCTTATTTTATCGATTTCCGAAATTCTGTAAGAAGAATAATTTTTTATAACTTAAAAATAAAATTTACAGTTTATGCTTTTTTGTTCGAGTCTCAGATGTTGTTGAGGGCCTACCAACTTCTGAAAGCCTATGGAAATATTTAATTTATTTCAATTTTCAAATAAATCGTACAATGTGATTTCTTCGTCGCGAAATGGAATTGTTTCTGCAGAAATGTCTGAAAGCCTATGAAAATATGTAATTTATTTCAATTTTCAAATAAATCTTACGAAGAAGTTTCATCTTTTTCATAAAAATTTGGATAAGTTTCCTTAGCATTAAATTTTAAAAATTTTTCCGCCATTTTTTTTTCTAAAAATATCTCAAAAATGTCTAAATTAATTTATTATAGGGGTTTTTTCAACTTCGGATGGCTACATGTTAAAAGTTAGCATGCATGTTTTATTATAGGTTGAGTTAATGTGCATTATTTTATTTCTCTATCACTTTTTGTGTCTCTATAGTTTAGGGTTTCTCTCATTGACGATTTTACAAGCAACCTCAAGGTGAGTTGGTGTGTTTATATACTATAAATTTATTGATTTTCTTTTATATTATAGGTGATTTATCTCAGTGACAGCTGGTGTACAAATGCAAATATAACTGAAACATCAAATAGGTGACAGTGCTTGTTTTTGAAAATAAAAATAATATTAATAATAATAATAATAATAATAATAATATCAATAATAATATCAATAATAATATCGCTAATAATATCAATAATAATATCATTAATAAGATCAATAATAATATCAATAATAATATCAATAATATTTTTGAATTTCCCAAAATTTCTCATTAAATGTCCCTTACACACATGCATGCACAAATTATTAACAAAGGAAGAAGCAATTTAACTGAAACTTTAATAAAGACATTTGTAAATATAACAAAGAAATTACAATACATGTTATTAAATCCATTATTTTTACTTCGAAATTTTTTTGAAAAAGTTTATTGTTAAACGGACTTTGAAAAATTTTAAATGGCGAAAGCTAGGGGGTCTTTGTTTTGACTTAGATATTTTTTTAAAAAGTATGAGTCATAAAAATTTTTGCTATGAATGTAGTAGATTCCAATTAAACCAAAAAAATCTGTAATGACTATTTTCTAACTGAGGATGTGTCTATGTTGCTACAAAATTCCATGCATATGTCTGACTACGCCAACTACTATAGAGGCCGCTTCGGATATTTCAGAAATGTGCCGTTTCGAATAAATCAATAATTTTACTTTGGCTTCAAGGCCCCAACATCTTGGGTAATAAAGTTAATAAAAAGTTGGACAACTTTTCATGTTTGCTGAAAATTATAAATTTCGAAATGAAACTTTTAAATGATTGGACATGATTTTACCGAAATAAAGAAGTTTATTATCACTTCCAAGTAGTGTTTGAGGTGTAAGAATAAGTCGTCACTGTTCTATCTTCTCTACTGTCCGAAACTTGTAAGAATTCATTTATAGTTAAACTACTTTATGATGATGGAATAAAACTTTATAAATGTTCAGCGATTCCAAGGAATAATAAATACCATAAAGGCATCTCTTAGGTTATCTTCACTGAAATAAATGAAATTTAGTTGATTTCTTTGTTCTTTTAGGGAAAACGTTGAATAAAAATTTTTATTTTCACTGCCAGAACAAACAGTAATTAATTAAGGAAAGGAAAAGCTGTTTTCGTGAATACGATCACATCAAAGTGAAGGTTATAAAAGTAACCAAATTATTTCCTTACCTGAATTTTTGATATTACGTAATATAGGAAATTCATAATAAGTGACCGTAAAATCAAAATGTCATGCGTATGTCTGCATTACATCATTATAATGTTCAAGGAAACATTCATGCATCACGTAAAACCAGTTGTCAAATAATAATAATAATAATAATAATAATAATAATAATAATAATAATAATAATAATAATAATAATAATAATAACAAGAAGAAAAAGAAAAAAGGAAGAATGAATGAATGAATTTATTGTTAATGTTATTTTTCTCTATACTGTTTGTGGTTGATTTTTCTTTTTTTTATTTTTTGTTACGCGAATATTTGTTTTCAGGATTCCGTTCATTGATTTCATGTTTAACTTTTTAGTACTTTTTCTAGACATGCAGAATAGCAGTCAATTTTTTATTTTACATCTCGTTTTTAATATTATCGAATTTAATTATTTGCTTTTTCATTTCTGTCAATATTTTTAGGCCTTTTAATTTCAGATTTTTCTTAGTTTCCTGATATTGTGTAGGATTTTGAATCTTAAGTACCTAAATTTCATCCTCTGTCAGATCTGCCATATTTTGTCTAACTACATGTATATTCAGATTTGAAAGTAACAAACTCGGAACGACTATTAGTTTATTTTTTGTCACTGTAGTATTTGAAAAGTTAAACGTTTTGATGCCTTTTGAACCCTTTTATCTAAACAAATAAACTTGAATGGGCTGTGATCAGTTTGAAAATTTTAGGGCTTCGTGGTGGATTCTTTTTGATAGCATTTTTGAGAGGTTTTCCATCTTGCCTATTTTGGAATATTTTTGATTTCTATAAATACAAAATTGTGTTTACATTGTACATTTTTAACTGATTTTTTATTATAAGTGCAATTCAAACCAGGGTATAAATTAGATATTGCTGTGGCCTAATCACAAAGTATTTGGGGCCATAAAATATAGTTTAACTTTTAAAAAATTCAAAAATACATTTATAAATAATAAATATAAATAAATGACCTAAGAAAAAAATTACTTAAAAAGTTAAAAATATATATTACATTTCCGATTTAAATACATTCATAATCATTATAACATTCTTACAGTGTTTTACATAGATGAGAATCTTAAGAAACTGTTTATTTTACTTGCAAATAAATCCGGAACTTGCTCAAACATCAAACGATATATTTCAAAAATTTTCTATTATCATCCGGTATGATAAAAAAAATTATAGATATTACAGATTTAATAAATAATTTATTCAAATTATATTAAACTATTTTTCAATATAATTTTATTAAGACTATTTTTAATAAATATATTTAAAATTTTCCAAAACATTTTATTATAAATTTATAATTTTAATTTTAACAACCAATCTGTAAATTTATAAATATTTTGAAATAGAAATTAAAAATTTAAATAATTTTAAAAATAACAAAAATCCGCATTACTAGAATTTAACATTGAAAAATTTTCAAAGCATTGAAAATACACGTCCTCACAAAATTTTGCAAATTAAGTTTTGAATTCAATGATCTTATCAACAACGCTTTACATATCACACGTTCCCAAAAATAAGTAAAACAATATTTTAATCACTTATTTTGGTCAATCCCTCAGACCAAGAACTAGTCGTAGCAGTTCAAGGAGATAATAAAAATGGCAATCAACGTTTAAATAAATATGCACCCCGCGAGAGGAGGTCATAAGATCTTTTCAGTAAATATAAGTAATATATTCAATAAGGAAAGTATGATTGAGGCGAGTGATAATGTTAGTATTTTTGGAATGATGAAAAATATAAATATTTTGATAACAATAACTTGTTGTTTGATCCAAATATATACAGCAATTGGCATGTTGATAATTAGAGAATGAACGATTTTAATTTAAATTTGGATAAGTAATTTTCTATTTTTAATAATAAAATTAATATTGATAGCTCACTTAACAATATAATTAAATATGATAAATTAAATTAGACCAAATCTTTTGATTTATATTGATGGTAATGAATTTTGTTGTTTATTAGACACTATTAGTATGTTTAAAAATTAATTATAAGCTTGGAAAATATTTAACAAAGTTGACTAGTGCCAATGAATCACTTATTACAATTAAGACAAAGTTAATATAAAGGTATTCCAGAATTAAAATTTTGTTGCTGTAAAGATTTCTTAGAAATAAATTGGTGGAATTGAATTTTTAGAGATTTGATATAATGTTAAAATTTAGAAGAAATTTCTTAAATAGCGAGTAAGAAACAAATAAAATGAAAGAAGTTTTATTAGTAAAATGTTTGAATGAAAGTGAGATTGATCAAAATATAAAAATAATTAATTATTAGTAAAATGTGATGAAACTTTTATGAAGGATAAGTGGGATGAGGGAAAACTGATTTATTTAGTCATGAAATTTTAATTTCGGGTAAGCCTATTTATTCAAGACGGCAGCCAGCTCGTTTGTTAGAAAAAATGAATAAATATATTTAAGAAATGAAGAAACTTGGTATAATTAAGGAATTTAATTCCCCATGGAACATTTATTTAGTATGCGCGGAAAATAAAAATCAATGAAATACTAGATTTTTTAGGGAGCAAAATATTTTAGTGCAGTTTATTTGGGAAATGCTTATTATTGTTGGGTTAGACCAAAACATGAATAAAAATTATCAAATTCAATAAAAATTTTGAAAAAAGTAAAAATCAATATTTTCGGGGGGAAAAGTTGTAACCGATGGCAAATTCGATATTGAAGATGAATAAAATACTATTAGATTGACCAGAGGTATATTGAAGGGCAAGGAGCTCAAAAACAAACTAATTAATTAAAATATTTGCCGACGAACCCATTAATCAATGGCCGCCGAGCTAAACGTCAGCGTATTGGATTTCCCAGGATTATCAAAATGGGCAATAAATTGTTGTTCAAATTTAATCTTAATTAATGGTAACGCAGAAGTATAAAAGGAACAGACTACAAAATAAAGAATCTAATCAGACTTATTAAGTGATACCCTTATGGGTGTTTACTGATCAATTAAAGAATTGTATCCTGTGGTGAATATATTGAACACGAGTAGTCAGATTGAGAGATTTATCCATCGACGATTATTTAATATCAAGCTGATACGGATGAACAATCAAAACGATTTATACTAAAAGCAATCAGAACGGAATCCCATTTGGAATAACGACCTCATAAAATTATCAAAAGCTGATGAATATTGTATTAGGTGAAATTAACTAGAAATTAGCGATTCTTTATCTAGATGAATTTCTAATATATTCCAAATAAGGAAAACAATATTTATTAATGTCGATTATATTTTGTAAAAATCACAGAAAGAGCTCAGAAAGGCTCCACCGGTGGTCATAGAACGAGCTGGCAGTGACTAGATAATGGTGGCAACGATCGCCCGCAATCATAGCATCAGCTGCCAGCCAATCAGCGCCATAGGCCAATGAATCGCTGCTACCCGTTTGCTGCATCCGAATCAAGCAATCATCTGACGCCTGCCGATCTGTGCACACAACAGAGAATCCCGCATGCATTCCTGCTACTAGCACCAGCGGATTGCCGGTCGGACACCATTTGTGGCGCCAAATGCCTCCATCCGTTTCAAACGTTCTAATTGGCTGTTTCAACTGCCTCAAATCCCAGATCCGCAATTGACCGTCATAACTGAATAGTAACCTGATAACTCGCAGTACTGATACTCAATGCAATTGTCACCTGCCAGTCGATACGAGATTAGCATCTGTTGGATGAGACTGGATGCTTGTGCAGCCCATTTCTAACCTGCATAAATCGATCACCTTGGAAACAGGATCCCATTCAAATCTACCTATTCGAAAACAGTTTTTTATCGACACATCTCAAATCGAATCCGTTAAATTTGCAATCGTCTCCACCGGAATAAAACAAATTCTCCTCGTGGCGAGATAAATGACCAACCCAGCATTCGAATCTGTGAACAATTTCCTGAAACAACACCTCACGTTTTGAATTGAGTATGGCTATTTCTCCCAATGAATTACTGCAAATAATTCTAGAAAAATTCCGCAATTATTATAAATTCAAATCAACAAAAATTCATAGATTGATAATTAAACCAACTTGTCTGAATGACAATCAACTGACAAACATAAACTGTTTTCAGTAATGGAAACTTTTTGCTCGATTTTAATAGATGTGGGTTCATGAGAACAAAAATATAATGTTCCCAGAGAACTAGCTAAAATAAATTGGTTTGACGAAACCCAACAGCAATCTAATATCCCATCAATGTCTGAAAGACCCCCTACAACACGCGCTGATTTGTTATCGAATTTTATCAATAACACAGATCCATTTCTACTTCTACTTGACTATTAGTCATAAGTAAAATTAAATAATTAAATATCAAATAAACTTCATCAAGTTGATAACAACAATTTATGCAAAAAATTTTATCTGGAGATATTTCAGAGCTATCTGAATATTGGAGAGTGTCTATATGTGTTATTTCTTTCCAGAGAGACATTTAATAAAAATTTGGTTTATAACATAAGTTGAATAAAAGAGTTTGTAAAGTGAATATTTAAACAAATGATATTCAATTTAATTTATAAAATAAACTTTTTATTTCATTGAAATTAATATTTATTTTTTACCAAACTTTTCTAAATTCTAAAAGTCTTGATATTAAATTTGAATTTTTGTTAGTGTAAATGCCTAAAATTGTATTCACGGATGACTCAAATGAACGACTAAATACTACTTTTAGATGTTTTAATGAATAAAAACGTGTTAGTCTAGTGGTTCTGAACCTGTAAATTTCGAATCCAACACCTACAAAAGTTGCCTGGTTTTTCATGAGGCCTGAAAATCAATTTCTAAATTAAAAAATTGCTTTTTATATAGAATCTTACAATTTCTTATTTGCAGGTTATTATATTATATTATGATTATGCTACACTTCCTTGGTTGCTTAGTCTCATTTTATTTTAAGCTATAACACTTCTACTCTGACTACTACAGAAATACTATGAAGGTGAACAACCTGAATAATTTCGTCGTTGTAATAGCTTCCTCGTGAATAAGGAAATATTACCATTGGATACCCGTCACAAATGACGTTGGAAATGCATTCCAATTAGGGTTGCAAATTTGTTGAATATTCGCCGGATTTGTTGGACTTTCTACTACTATTTATTATATTAGATCCGCCCGCATTTATTGTATATTCACCCTATTTGTTATATAATCCCCCTATTTGTATATTTTTATATCTTAGTGCATTTATAGTTTTTAATAACTATATTCATTTGCACATAAGTATCTAGATCTATCCAAATATATCTCATTAAATATAATTAACCGATTAAATCTGCTCAATTCTTATTAACTTTAAATTGAATATATTAGTAATTATACCAACTTTTAAAGTACAATTCATTCTCAGTGAATATTTCTTAAGTATAATTTGAATAATTCCAATGTATCTTTAATTGATATTTTACCTCTTCATTAAGTAACTCTACTCCTTATTTGTTAAAATCAAATCTTGATTCAATGAATATTTGTTATATTCAATTCATATTTTTCATTCTTCGTTTGGGCTAGTACTAAGTTTTGTTTGAATGGATTGGAAATAGCACCCAAACTCAACATGCAAATTTTAAAATCGGACCCATAAACATCTAATAATCACCTTGAAATTTGAGAAAGCACGTAATTAAAAATATAAAATTAAAAAACATAAAAGTAAATTAAAATAACAACAAATCCACCAAGATCTACACGAATTGACATAAAAATAACATATTAACAAAACATTTGACCGAAAATTGACAATTTAAGTAAAAGAAAAAATGAATAAATTAAATAAAAATAAAATAATTCTAGTCAGAAATAATTTACATAAAAAGCTAATGAATAAATTGTCAAATAAAATCGAGAAAATAATAAAATTAGAATTAGATTAGACAAGTAATATCAAGGTCAAATTTTGTTTTATCGCATAAAATTTAACACGCAAGGTTAGGGTCACAAAACAGGTATAAATACCAATCCATTTTCACAGAATTTTAATGCTTTTCACTTAGTGAACAAACAACTTTTCGCTAGAGAATTCACGAATTCAAGGATCAACTATTGGCAATAATTTCCACAATACGTAATCAAGCACCTTCTATGTAAGCCCTACTTGAGCGTATGTGAGGGAAACCTTTTGTCGTGTGTATGAATGCATGCCCAGTAGAAAACATATGAATAATGTACTGATCTGAAATATATGATTTAATGAAAGAGTCTTAACTCTCGAAATTTTTCTGTCCACAGCCACACAATATACAAGATATTAAAATAATACATAACTAGTCACGCTGTGTAAGTGCGGTCTCTCCGCCTATAGCATGTGCCCGTGAGAGTTCCGTCGTGCGTAACGACAGTCTCGAACGTAAATTCATATTCGTTTATAAGGGCAGTGGGAAGATCGAGAACTAGTCTTTTGGCTGATTCTCTTTCACATATCTCCCGAAAAATCGACCAAAAAATCAAATGTACAAATCGGCTAAACTAATCACATCGGCTAGTTCAGTGGACACTCTTAAAATCTAATATGAATATAAATTCCCTAGGATCAACTTTAGAGGTTCGGGAGGTGGAAACTCGATATCGATGTAACTAAATGTAACTTAATATTATAAAAAGTAAATAAAATATAACGAAAAGTAAAGAATTATAACTATAATTATAACATCATAGGAATTATCAATTCAATAGTAAGTTTGGACACTACATTGGAATCCGATGAGACATTGTAGAGGATGTAGACTCAAGTTGATAGGAGTTCAAGTACCGATTGATTGGGAATGAGCCACTGACAGGGCGTAGAAGCGGCGAAAGATCCAAATTTGTGAGTCCACTAATACAGGGAAATGATTGCCACCCAATTGATCTGATACTGAGAAGGAGATTATAGATACAGTAATGAGTGCAAAAAATTGTCGACATCAGAGAGGAACTGCGATTAAATTCATTCCAGTAAATACCTATGAACTGAGAAGCATCACGATTTATCAATACCATAATTCCACCCAAAACATGTTTTTATAGGTATCCTAATCAACTGGAAAATTAGTCTTCAAATAATGCCATAAAATAGAAACTAAAATATACATTAACCAACTCACCATAAAACTGATTACGAATTGTCATACAGAGAAATTAAACCATTGGTCTTCTCCAGTCAACCAGAGAAATAACTAAATAGATAAAAATAAATGGGCAATAACTGAAAAAAATTCAGCAAGCTTAATAAATAAAAAAAAGATTGTAGCATACTAAATTAAGACTAATAATTGCACCTTGAATAATGGAGAAAAATCGGCCAATCCAGCGGTGATGAACTGATAACCCTACAGACATAAATACAGAGCTCAAAGTTAATAATTAACAAATAATATCATTTCCAACCAACGACAATTACATTCTGAGGGTAGACGCGATACAAAGGAACGGATTGGAAATAGATGCCGAAACCGGCTATCGCCCGATGACACAGGCATGAGAGAAGACCGTATCGAACTACAACGAGGTACGACATCTTTTATGTAATGATAAGCTTCTTTTTGTAATTACGATTTATTTCTCACGCCAAATGACCAATGGTGATGACCCTTATTTTCGTTACTACTCAATATTTTGCAAATAAATTCTTAAAATGCGATTTACAATTTAATATTAACTAAATGGACTATTTAGACCGCAGAGATTCACACGGCGGATGTAGTGATGACTCACGGCTGACTTTGCAGATAGCGGCTCGATCTGCCGCACAATATCGACAAGCCCTATGGGATCAAGGATACACGTTGGCTACGTATGGAGAATCTAGTTGGCCCTGACGACCAAACGATCGTGGAGATGAAATCTAGCTACCAGTGTAGCAATCAAGCGGGAACCTGGTAGAAATCCTGCACGAGAGGCTCGCCAACGAGCGGAGTTCACTTTGATGCAAATGGAGAATCTAGAAAGGAAATACCACTGGAAGGCGAACCTGGCCAGACGGCGGCTAGTACGCGTGAACAACGACATCGCGAACGGCCCGATTCCAAGTACTGACGGATTCGCTCCAGACTATGGGTTTCGTTCGAGCTGGACGACCCTAGATTGGTAAATATGACGGCGCCAACCAAACTGATTCTGCCGAAGTCGACTTACACCAAGGCAACAGGGAGACCACGTATACGCCAATCGACACCCGCAATGGACATTCACCAATCGCTTTCGCCGAAACATTCAGTCCAAAGGTCGTGACGGACTTGGAAAATGATCAAATTTGTATTATATAATAAACGTTAATAGTTAATCTTTGGCTGTTTGGTTTTGCCTTGCTGAACGAAATAAAATCCATTATGGTAAAGAAGTGTGAGATGAGTTTGAATTGTTTTGTTTAGGAAAATATGACCTTATTTTATAATTCATGAATAGGGTAGGGAAGAGAGTTGTAGAAGTTCTAACCGACGATGACGAAGTAATCTAGAAAACATGAACCTACATCGTCAACTCATGCATCAAAGCCGAGAAATTCAACAAATAAAATCTACTTGGGCAGAACTGACAAAGATGACAGAGGTTTATCAACGCCTCACCGCGGCCCAACAAGGCTAGAAAGACGAAAAGATGCTCAACCAAGCTCAACGGACTCAAATAAAGGGCTTGGAAGTTGCTCTGTCAGCGTGCCATGAAGGGAGTACGGTGACGTATCTCTTGGTCTTCGACCCGGGACAGCTGGCCTACCGCGACCAGAATCCATCGAAGCATTCCAACAAACGTTCTCAACCTCATGCTAGACCAGGTAGGACCGAAAGATTACGAAGATGCGCTCAAGGCGGAAACAAATAAATTACTAATGTAGATCTTAACATCAGAACTCATGTAGCAATAATATAATAAAATTTTGTCTTTGATATTTCATTTATTGATGATAATTAATATATTGATGTGAAATAATAAGGAAACATTTAAGGGACTTAAAAAAATAAGAAGGACAGAAGCCTTCTAACGGCAGCCCGCTGAACCCGACATGGGGCCGCCCTTAGCAGTTCTGACATCGGAACTCACCTTTGGCGGCCCTGTGACCAATGGTTGCAATTCCAACGTTGCCTAGCAACGGGTAACCATTTGCGGGTGTGAAACATTGTATGTGATGGGGTCAAGGTCACGAATACCACTAACCCTACACTTCACTGAATGTTTTACATGCTCAAAAAATATTTTCTCCTTCGATGAATGTTTTCCTATTCAATAAATATTTCTCTTCAATGAATAATTCTCTTGCAATGAATAATTTCTCTCTTTAATGAATGTTTTTCCTCTTCAATGAATATTTTCTCCATTCAAAGTATATTACCCTTGTAATTTTTAATGCATCAATTGATATTTCATCTATTTATTCGAAACCATTAGCTTTCGCACTTTTGTTAGTAATTTCAACGACTTCTCCGCACTTAATATACTTTCTAACCAATATTAATTCTTCACTGAAAATTTGCTTCATTGAATATATTCTCTACTAATTAAAATTCCATTTGTTGACTTGTTATTTTCAATGAAAATTTATTAAATTTAAATAAATTACACCCTTCAATAGATTAAGTTGTACTCGACAAAAATAAAATAATTTTAGGTTATGTAAATCAAATAGAGGTTTTAGGGAAATTTTATGATAATTTAGTGATAAAAATATTTAGTTTTGCAAGACATTTATTTAAGTAATTTTTTATCATCTTTGTGAATTTTATGGTTTTCTGTTGAATTTTAATGATTTAAGGTATGATTATGTTTTTAATGAAAGTATTGAAGAAATGAGGTTAAATCTATAATTTTAGAAACACTTAATTTATTGATACTTTATTAGATTTGACGTGATTTTAAGATTATTTTAAATAAAAGTTAAATTAACGAACAAAATGTTTATGAAACATCTATTTATGATAATTATTTACCAATTACAATCCAATTTGACTGATACATTTCGATTAGTAAATGATATTTTAATTATAATTTTATGTTCTATTTAAAAAGTTGATTAAATCAGTTGATTTGTAAAATTATTTTAGTGAAACCGAAAATTTTATTTGATTTTACAGTCTAAAAAAGGGGTTTAATTAATTACTTTCATTTTCCATTTTATTGATTTCATAGATATCAATCACAAAAGAAGTATAATTTAGAGATTATCATCAGTATACATATGAAAATCGTTGAATTATATCTATGGGTTGACTGGTAATTTTTATTGAATTTATACTTGATTTAATGATTAATTTTAAATTATTTGAGCATTATGATATATATTTTATGATTTTACAATAATTTAGTGAAATTTAATTTTTGTGGGAAACATAGACTTTATTCGATTTTAGTCATTTTTGATGAATTTTTTATTTGCTTGAATTTGTTGCCAGAATGAAATTGTGATTTTTGATGGAAAATGTTGGGTATCGATATCAATTTTATAATACTTTAAAGAAAAATTATTTTCTATTGGTAAAATTCAGATTTTTATGATGGTTTTAAGGGAATTCAATCGATTGAATATATATGGTAAATATGATCCGAATGATAGATTTTTGTTGTGTAAAACTGATCTAAGCCCTCAACTCTGTTTGTTTAGCACGAAAATGCCTATATACTTTTTAGCGGTAAAACTAAAATATTAAACTGGGAAACAAAATGTAAAGTTTAAAAGAAAAATTTAATAATTAAAAATTTAAATCAAGTTTGATACACAAAACTTGAAAAATAAATAATAAAAACGAAAAATTAATTTAATTTGTTTTACCGCATCAAAATACACACACACAACCAATCGTGATATATAAGGCAGTGCTGAAGAAGCAAAAATTATTCGTTATTATTATAATTATTATAATTATTTCTACATTTTTAAAATATCTAGTTTTTCAGTTTGTTAAAAAATCCTCAGTACATTTTAAAAAAAATTCTATTTCATTCGGACCATAACATTTATTATTATCTTTTGGGAAAATATCAACAATTTTGTGAAAAGTAATTTTTATTGTCATTTGTTATTACCATATATCGATTTATTTTATGTATATGTCTATTTAAAATATTAATTTTGATAAACTTTTAGTTTTTAATTTTCTTATTTTTATTTTATTTTATACAAAATAAACTTTTATCATACCGAGGCAAATCTATGATCGAACTCCATCTCGACGGAGTGGCATCACATTTAAATTTTAATTTCAAATTTCAAAATTTCACAAGTTAGTAAACTAAAATTTCATGACCGACTACGAATGCTGCTAAACCACGGACTGTAGTGTCCAGGAGGTGAAGAAGCTGTGAGGACAGTTGCCAGAACAGCCCAGAGTTTTCCCCCGGAAACATTATCGCCTGACCGTCGTAAGACTGAGAGTGGCCATGAGGAAGGATTAAAATCGAATAACATAAAAAGAAAAAAATGACTAGGTAGGAAGAAGAATAATTTAGAACCAGAAGAACGTTGATGATATCACGATAGACCTTATTAAACGACTACTGTTATGTTGACCTGAAATCATTAGGAGAAAACTAGGCAATTTTGAAAAAGGCTAAATTCAACGACAATTGAATGTATTCTTAGAGAATAGTGCATTTTACAAAATCAAAGTATAAAAATTCGAATCTTGTTAGACGTGAATAAGAGGCACCATTATCAATTACGATAGAATTTTAATCTATTTTGTTATTTTATTATGGTTATGTTTATAAAATCTTAATAATGAAAATACGTTTATGCAATCATTTGTATTTACCTTTTACAAACCTTAATGTTTATTTATGATGTTTGGCATTTTGAATTAATAAATCAACGCAAACCTCATAATATTTAATTTTATTATTAACCCTTGAAGAAACAATTTAGACCCAACTCATCTTAATCTTATATTGGTATTTAATATCCCTCTAGATTTTTTATCAAAATTATTATTATTAATATTAATATTATTATTATTAATCTTATTATTATTATTATTATTTATTATTATTTATTAATATGATTAATTGTTAACGTTGTTTCATTATGTTTTTAACATTAATATTATTATTAATATTATTAGCATGATCTTTATTAGTTCCCTTATTGTGTAATCCTTTTAATATTACTATCACTATTATTGTCATTACTAATGTGGTTATTATTATTATTATTATTATTATTATTATTATTATTATTATTATTATTATTATTATTATTACAGTTGTCCATTACTTTTATCATTATTATTATTACTATCGGTATGTCATTATTTTAATATGGTTATCATAATTTTATTGAATTAAATTTCAACGATAAAAATTTACAAAATTTTATTAATCTGAAAAAAAATTATTAGTAATAAATAAAATACTAATTACAAAATTTAATTATAAAAATAAGAACATATCCAATGGTAAAAAATTCCAAGATAAATAAAATCAAATTCCATAATAGTAATATTTCCGATTTCATATATTTTGTTTTGGGAGTTGAATCTGGAAATTAAAATTAATAAAACTAGAAATAAATTAATAAATATACTTTGTAGTGAGTGTTGGTGGTAGTAGGCACTATCCATGAGGACTCGATTCCTCGGAAAATCCTAAAATAAAGGAAAAAGTGAAATAAAAGTTGCTAAAAATCAATACTCACTTTTATTATAGGAATTGAAAATCCTATAATAAGTTTCCATGGCAATAAATGGCTAGCGAAATAAATTAAATTTAGTTTATTCTTAAATTAATAATAAGCGATATAGTATATATTATAATATCTCCTAAACTCTTGATGTTTAAGGGTTATGGTGAAAAACTGTAGTATAAAATAAGAAATTCGTATATACACTAGTGTTAATTATATTAATTGGATAAAATTTTTATACTTTACTATATAGTAATAAAATTTAATTAATTCTATTTTAGAGAATAATAACTCAACATTTTAAGGATCATAAAATTTTTCTGTTAGAAACATTAGGAATCAAATCTTTAACCTCTTTAAAAAGCGGATTATTAATATTATTATTATTACTGTACTTATATTTATTATAATAATTATTATTATTATGATTGATAATATCTGTTAGGAATACCATTACTACTAGTTCTATTATACCTTTAGTATTGTTATTATAAATCTGAATGACAACTTTTGTGGCCCCATTAAAAGTAAATAGTATTGTTATTATTATATTAAATTATTATTATTACTTGTATGATTTTTATTTTACCGACCCTAGGTTATTTTGATAATTGCTACAATTGCCACGGTGATTTTTATTAATATTGTAGTCCCACGACGAACTTAATGATTGTTGATTACTACTCGGAATTATGGACGTTGGTTTTGATTCGATTGAATGTTGTTATTTAAAAGGTAATTGAATTAAAAGTAATGATTTAAAATGGGAAATATTATCATTTGAAGAGAAATGATTTTATGAAGTAAATTTTATGATATTTTGAAAGGAATTTATTTGGATTGATGTCCTTATAAGTGGGTGAAAAGATGGTAGAAATAATGTTATTGAATGAGAAATAATTGGTTGAGAGTAAATTTTATTTTAAGGGAAAATGATTGGTAGAGAAGGGAATTTATGATATTTTTAAGAGAAATAATCGATTAAGAGTAATTTCATTGATATTTTTAAAGGGGTTGAGTTAGTTGAAAATTGTTATTTAAAGCTAAAGATTATGGAAATATTGATGATTTTTATGAAAAATATTGAATATAGTTTGAATATTAGTATTTAAAGAGAAATGATTGGATGAGAGTAAATTTTATTTTAAGGGGAAATGTCTGGTCAAGAGGGTAATTTATGATATTTTAAGGGGAAATAATCGTTTAAGAACAAGTTTTGATATTTTTAAAGGAATTGAGTTGGTTGAATATCTGTGTTCAAAGGGTAAATATTATCTACTTGATAGGTTTTTGTTAAAATTATGAACATAGTTGGTATAATGGAGTGAAAAATGACATTTGAAGAGAAATGATTGGTTGAGAGGCGAATTTATGGTATTTTTAAGGGATTGAGTTTGTTGAATTTATAAGATACTTAGGAAAATTGTTACTTCTTTCATTGATTTAAGTTTAATCAGAATATATCAATAAGATTTCAGTTCTAAGAAATTGGTTGATTCATGTAATTATTTGTATACAAGTAAGTATTTATTTGATTTTATTAAAATATTTGTAATTCAATTATATTAAAACCTAAAATTGACTAGTATTTAAATTTTTTTTTACCTATTATTTATTTTTTTATTGACAATTTTCTGAATAATTTAAATATTTACGATTATTTCCAGAAATCAAGAATGTAATAATTATTTATCCGGAAATTGTACAATTAAATACTGTAAGCAGTCGATAACATACATTAATTTTCATTCAACAAGTACATTTTTCTAAACAAAATACCTAACGATCTTAAAAATTTTAAAAAATGATCTAATAATTTTTTTCAATTATTTTACAACTTAGTTAATTTAATTAGTAGATAAATACTATTTACTTAATAATTTGATACTATGTCGAAGCTTTCTTTAAAACTTTTATTCAAAGTACTAAAAACTTTAATCAAATTTATTTAAAATGTACATCTTTCCCACTACTTTATTTGAATTTTATTCACCAAGCAACTATTTACCTATAATTTAATGAAAATAATTATTTCTACAGAACTAATAGACAGTCATCAATCACAAACATTTGTCGTATAAATTTTGATTTTCGGTAGATGTTATCAGTACACAAGAACCTGTTCAGTGTAGTTTTTTAAGCTTTGTCAGAAGTTATTCTTATTTAGTGGTGGGTATTTATTTGATTTTTGGTAATGTGGTAGATGTTAATTATTTTATCTATCAATAAATATATGAAAATTTATTCCAAGTACTATGAAAATAATATATGTTCTGTGAAATTAATTTAAATATATTTTTCTCTTCAAGTTTCTTTTCACAAGCAATTAGATTAATAACCACGTATGCTTACTAATTAATTTATCATTCAGTAAACAATAAGAGTTGGTGTCAAAATAATAGAAAATGTGTAAAAATAAATTTAATTAATTTTTTGACCTGTTAGCAATTAATTTATTTTAGACTTAGGGACATGTGAAAATTTAATGAAAAGATTGACATTAATCTTTGAAAATAACTTTTAATAATTGTAAATTGTTGGATGGAATTAAAAATAATACAAAAATAGTATCAAAATTTTCAAAGTTTCAATAAATCACATACAAGACTGTAAAAAAAGCAACAGATTTATTCAGAGAAAATATAAAAATTGATTTGGTTTCAATGAATTTGATTAATTGTTGCTTGATAACAACCAGGTAACTAAGCAACCAAATAATTTACCAATTTGGAGACATCAATGATCGATAAAAGAGTGAAGAAAATTGTTATTAATAAAATTTGAATTTCAACTTGTATTTTTTTTGTTTGTATACTTTTTTATGTGATTTTATTTCAAAATTTGTTGGTCAGTAACCTATCATTAATATTTATTGGTTCAGTAACTAGTTATTGGTAACATATTGGATTTATAGTCATAAACCAAGTATTTTAAGGGGAAAATATCGATGAGGAGCAAGTTTATTGATATTTTTAAGAGGTTGAGTGTGTTGAATATTGTTATTTAAAGAGTAAATACTATCTAAATCCGTATTTTTATGAAAAAAAGCATTTAATAGAAGAGTAATTGTTCAACATTGGATAAATTTAAAAAAATACTTGAAAATTGTTTGACAAAACGTATTGACTTTTACAAAATAATTTCAATGATTTCAATAAAATACAATAATCAAATACAAAATTTTATTCAGAAAAGATAATATTTCTTGCTAACTACCCAGTAACTAATTAACCAAGTGATTTACTGATATAGAGGCATTAATGATGCGAAAGAGAGTGATGAAGATTTTATTAATGAATTTGTATTTTTACTTCTATTTCTTGTTACTTTTTATTTACTTATATTTAAAGTTTTGTTGGTAAATAACCAAATATTTATATTTATTTGTTCAGTAACTAGTTATCGGTTACCTAATATGTATACTAGTAGACAGAATGAAGTTCCCAACAGGAAAACCTCAACATGTTGTGGATAGAAGTGACAAGTATCCAATCTTATTCTTTAACAGTGGAAAATACATGATAATAGGTGGCAAGAGATCAAATTCAAGATTTACAAATTCAATCAATATCTTTAAACATTGACATGGGTTATCGAATCAACTTGTATGATTTGTCTACCAAAACAGAAAACATTTACGAACCAGAACTGTTTCCTGCATTAATACTTGTCAAGTACAATCCGTTATGTGTTAATGTTTTTGCAAACGGAAAAGTGGTTGTCATGGGGATAAAAACACTGGAATACAACACTCTAGTACAAGAAATATTTAATTTTATAAAATCTAAAATTAATAATCTTAATACCGATGAAGAAATACTAGATTATTTATTAAGTTCATATTGTGTTTAAATCATTAGATGTCTGTTGAAATCAACAATTCAAAATTATCGATGAGCAAGAAGCATACGTATTAGAAACAATTCTGATGAAGATGGAAGGGCTCTTTCCGAATATGAAGAACAAGCTTTCGTATTGTGCTTCTGAATTTTTGACAACACGCATCTGTTGGACGTAGGGGAGTTTTGAAAAATAAGACCATTGAGTCATCCCAATCCTATACCTTCATTCTCCACCGCTAGAGGTAACTACTCCGTACGTCACATGATTTGATTACTATTGCACACCCGTGACCAGAGTCACGTTGGAATTGTGTACAGTAGCCGAATGCCATTCGAGCAGGTGAGCGCCATTACTAGCACTTCTCCTCGAAGGACCTTCGTCTTTCCCGGATTATTAGCTGCCGTTGGAAGGACTTACGCTCCTACTCATAAACCCATTTTAAATTCCGCATTTTTGCCTAATTTCGTTGAGGAAACCATAGAAAAATTTATTTCCGCAAATGTTAGCAAGCGCCTCCAATCTCCATCGCCACCCGTACTCCATTTTCCAAGTTATGAAAAAAAAACAATAAAAAAATGTAACATTCACAACTACTGACAAAAATGAAGGGAAAATTCTTTGTTTGGTTGAATCGGAATATCAGAAGACATGATAAGAACAAAACTATATTGAGTACAACAAAACATTGAATCACGCAATAAGACGAATAAGCGAAAACATATTGTTAACAAAATGGGTGCCCTAGTTTTCTTCGGCATCCATATCTGTTGGGAGACACCTTCTCTTTGGGGGACGATATGGCGGGGGATCTCCTCGAAAATCCTCGTCCCTTTGCGAAGATGGCCCTGCGATTTCTCCTCGGGGGCCGACATTGGGAACTGCGTCGGTGAGAATGGCGATTTCGTCAATTCCCAAGTCTAGGAGATTCAGCGCCCGCACCACCTGAGGCGGTTCATTCTCCTCATCCACTAAGTTGATGTGGATTGATGCCGGGGCGAACGGAACATGACCCGCGGGGCATAGCAGATGTCCAGGTCGAGCTCCGGGATCTCGAATTCTTGGTACGAGGGTGGCAGGTCGTTGATTTGGTACACCCCCTCCGTTGGCCTGGCTTCTCGGAGCCATGCTTCTTCTTGCCGGCGTCGGTCCCGACGACGCTTGTTTCGATTCGGCCGGTGGCGGGCCGTAGGGGCGGCAGGGTTTACCTGGATTCCATTGGCCTAGATGATAGAGAGGACGGAGGATTTGTGATCGTCGTAGGGATACTGGTTGTCGAAGTGGGGAGATCCTCAACGTTGGGGATATGATGGGCCGGAATGATGCCGAGGTGCCCTGCTCTGATATTTCCGGGGACTTGAACTCGGAGCTCTGCGTCCGAAAATGCTCGTCGAAGCGCCACCGATTGTTCGTGAATCAGCTGACGTTGGGCGCGTGACTCGACGATTAACTCGTCACGCGCCTGGGCGAGTCGGGAGATTTTCTGCCTGAGCTCTCTGACGGTTTCTGGTGGAGCCCAGGTTCCTTTTGTTCTTTCGTACTTGGCCTGAAGATCGCGGTGTTGGATCTTTAAATCTTCGTATTTGTGTCGCATCGCCACGATTGAAGGGGGCAGGCGAGGAATTCTCGTTGAACTGGTAAATTCGCCATTATTCTCCATGCTAGTAGGAAAAGAGAGAAAAATGAACACTAATGATAAAAATTTATGAACAGAATTTGTGTTATGTCGATAAGTGGAGTATATCGGCGGCGGTCTGGGTTTGTTTTCCTCGTACTACGGTCAGGGGTCGTCTATAAGTTGGTGTAAAACAAAACCCCAAAAATTTATTCCATCTTTGACGGGATGTTCTAACTTAATCGGTGTCCTAGAATTTGAGTCTTTCACGTTTAGAGTACGGGCCTCGGTCTCCCTGACGCGGGTGTGTTCCCCACCTTCTCCGTAGTAATCCCCCTGGGGTCGGTTTCTCTCGTTATCGCCGTCGGTCATCCCTCCATAATTGATTAGATTTAAAAGGGTCTCCTTTGACTAATTTCCCCCACTATATTTACCCTGATTCTCGACTTGCATTTATGACCTGGACGGTAAATTTCGTCCCGCTGTAGCGGATTAAGTTAATTCATATAATAAATTTTAGCATATGATGAGACTATTAAATTATTTGCATAACAACACTTAGAATAAATTCCGACTATTGGATTATTTATGTAACAAATTTTAAAATACAATGTATTTATTAAATTATTCATATGATAGAATTTAACATTTAACGTGACTATTAGATTATTTATATAACCAAATTTTTAAAATACAACTATTAAATTATTTATATAATAGAATTTAGCATTTAATATGACTATTAGATTATTTAGGTAACCAAATTTAGAATACGACGCGACTATTGATTTAATTGTGTAATAAGATTTAGAATTAAAATGCGGTGATTCAATTATTTGTATAATAAATTTTTAATTATCAAGCGACAGTTAATTCATTCTTATGGTAAGATTTAGATTTAGTTACTACTATTAAATTATTCTCATAATAGAATTTAGATTAGACTACTATTTTTAGATTATTCCAGTAATAGAATTTGGGTCAGGGTATTACGGTTAAATGACTCAGGTAACGAAACTAAAATGTGGTATGACTGTACCCAGCTCTTGTTAACTTCACGGATCTTTTAGCAAATCGTATACTCGTACGTTCCTGGCTTAGTTAAATCTGGTTAGGATTTAGTTCACTGAACAATGTGAAGCTAATGTTGGTGATATTTAATCCAAGAATTTTTTCATCTATACTACAATCTATTGACCGGATTAACTTCGGTAACTACGATCACACTATAGGGTATTTGGTGGAGGGAATCCTCATTAGAATCATCGCATGGAAACATCTGGACGAATGATCGCGCCGCGGATAGTCGATTAGATTATTATCGTTATGTTTATAAAATTAATAGACAAAATTTTTATGGTAGGTAATATACATATACTTACATTTTACTTTTAGGTGATAATAAAATAAAAAATCCAATTCTACGATCTGTTTAATGGTGTGATGCACATCGATGATTTGTAAATTCTATCGATTTATAATAAAATTCCAGTCCGTGCCGGTTATGCTGATCATAAAATAAGTGCACTCTCATTCAACCGTGACGGTTATTGATTTTAAACTATCAGGTCATGGGATGCTAATGCAGTTCACGTATGGATTCTGATTATAGCCAGGTCTGTGGATTTTATTCCTTTTCTCCATCTCGTCCCCCTAACTATGTGGATTATTAATTCAACCATCACGAGTTCTCTACGGGTTTGGTAGTGGACATCTCATTTTCAGCAACACCGGGTATTTGAAGACAACACCTTATTCGCGGGTATTCTCTTTTCAGTCTCGGTGGTCGGTGAAGGTCAACATTGCTACTCTCCTGTGGAACATTTCAAAAATCGACTATCTGTTCGGTTATTCAACTTTCGTTTATCGTTAGAATTTAAATAAATTATGTTGTTGCTGTTTTATTCATGTTTAACAGAAATGATTATCTAAATCCTTTGTGTCATCCAGCTTATGCCTTATCCCTGCTGCCCGTTTATTAATTTCTCAGATTTTTGTTCGACATAATCGAAATATTTCGTTGATCAATGAGCGATCTGACCTAATTTCCCCCCTAACTAAAGTCGTCCGCTCTTCCCGTGATTTTAAACGACTCGCTCCGGCCACATTTTCAGCAGCCGCCTCGAGTATACAACGGCGCCCTGCGTAGCGGTCCCGTGCACAAAGCCGGAACCGACTGCGAACTGCCGAGGGGTTCACGAGGCATGACCCACGAGCTCAACTAAGGGTTTTCACCCACTAGCCGGCACACGGTTGGTCCCATGAACCATCTATTGCCATACAATAACTATATGATTGTAGCGGGTCGAACTATAAATAGATATATATGTATTCATTATCAAGTAAAATTAATGAACTAAAACGTTACACATCATTTTAATTTAAGAAAAATTTACATTATCATATACGCAAAATGACAAAAATTAAGTTCCTTACGTTTTCAAGTTTGGTTTTCGTTTCAGATCGATAAATCAGTTAAGTGCATAAAAGTTAAAAGTTATGAAATTCATCACTGTATTTATAGTATTTTCGTGCATGTGTGCGACCAATAGGCGATTTTCCGCCATTTTTAGGGCTTTTTAATTATTTTATTACTTTAAAATTATTTTTATTATTTTTTGTATATTTTTCTTTATTTTTTTGTTACATAATTTATATTATATTTGACTTTTATTTTTATCATTATTTTCTTGTAATATTATTTTTAGCCCTTTTTATTTGTTTTCTGGCCGCCACTTCTGCCTATGTTTTTTCTAAACCTTATTTTGCAAGGTTTTGGCAGTTTATTTTATTTTCTTTGTATGTTTCATGTTGCATCTGCAGGCATTTTCCGAATTTTAATTAATTATTTGTTTTATTTGATTTTTGTTGTTTTTATTTTGTTTTAATTATTATGTTATTTATTGATTTTTAGTATCTTTGTGCTGTGCATGTTTATGTGCAGTGATTCATTTCATTACTTTTTGACTTTACTTTTTAAATTGTGGCTCTGAACCCAACACATCTATCAAATGACTGGAATCAACATTGAAGAAATTTTACGGTTTCATTACGAATCGGTTCAGAAGTCGCGTTTGAAATGTCTAGATGATTTTATTGTTTGTATAGATCCCTCAATGTTGACTTGTCCATTTAGATGTAGATGTTGCAGGGACAACAAGAAGAAAGAATATTGTACATATTTTGTTGGCAGAACTAAGAAGAGCTTATTGTTGGGTTATTATTATTGAAAGTCGGTTCCCTCTGACTCCTCTTGTCCTTTTCGAATCAAATAAGTAAACCCAACACAGAATAATTTTGTTTGCTCTTTATCACAGTTACAACTCAATCTGATTTATTTCAACGTTTTGTAATGACAATTTGTGATTTATTGGCATCCTTCAACCACCGAATAAATTTGATCACTTAAGGTAGGTTATCCAATGGATAATCACCTTTTCTGATAGATAGCTTTTGATTTTTCTTGGGTTTAGATTCTTTTACTGACGACTAGACTACTCGTTTGCTTCGACCACTAGCCATTTCGTGTTTTTCCCTTTATACTCCTGCTCAGACTGTTTTCAGACAATTGTCAACAACGTTTGCTACATTACTAAATTACAAATTAGGAAATAATTACCTCCCCATAGATCAGTGACGCCCATTTAATATTGTTTAGACCAATTAACCCTTTTCTATTATTCCGTCTACACGCCGGGTTTTCCTCATCTCTCGGGTTTCCCATAGCCTTGGACTACCCATTGACTCGGGCGTTCCATTAGTAATTAATTTTTTAAAATTAATTTGCCTTTTGTCTTATATTATTTTCTAGCGACCCCTCACTAAATTTTTATTATTATTTCTAGACTCGTCTCTCAATTTTGCGTTCAACCATACCAATTTCCCACGATCAATACTACTTTCGAATTTTTGTAAATTTTTAATTAATGTTGCACTTTTATCATTTTGGTGTTATATTGATTTTACAGTGCTTTTTCTTAATACCCAAACATTATTATAAGCTGATTTGTGAAGATTTTAATTAAATTAATTTTTAATTTGATTTTTATGTGTTGAGTATCAATTTTTATTAAATATTTACTATGTTGCATTAATGCTGATATCATACATCGTTTTATTTGATTGTTGTTGAAATTAATAATATTATTATTACTATTATTATTATTATTATTATTACTATTATTATTATTACTATTACTACTATTATTATTAATATTTACTTTAAAATTTAAAAAGTTTCATTCTTACTTTAATCATATGTAACACTTATTTAAAAATTTTACCCTGTAATTTGCAAACTAAAACTGAATTAAAATTTTTCATCTTTAAGAAACACGTATAAAAAACTTTTAACTTTTAAAATTATATATTAAAAAAATTTCAACTTAAAATGATTATAAAAATTACTTTAACAAAAAATTAAATATCAAATTATCATTTATTTAAAATTAATAAAACTAAATTCAAAAATTTACCAAAAATAATTTCAAAATAAACACGCACACACAAAATTAATTATGTCATTATGTAATTTAATCCTTCGCCAAGGGTACTAGTGTGTTAGGGTGAGGTGAGCTACTAACTACCTACTTTGTAACAAAAAAGTAAAAAAGAACAGCATGTTTTTAATTTTATGGGACAAGTGAAGTTGTTTTGTAATTTCCTATTCCAGTTCCATTTTTGTGGTTGCCACTCTCATGGCCGCTTCTGAACCACACGGGGGATTTAATACTGTCCATGATTGAAAATGTTTGCTCGCATATATATGTGGATCTAAATGATAACAGCATTTTCATTGCGAGTTTAGTAATGTTTGAAATTTTTTTTATCCAAGCTGCCATGAAATTTGCATGCATTGTTTTCTTCTTTAAATATTTGTTGCAAATACTTATGGCATTGTAAATCTATCAATTCTAGTTGAATTTCACTTTGTAGATTATTTGTGTTCACCGAATATGGATCTCTAATTATTGATAACGCGTTTTCAATCGATCGAAAACAATCAAATTGACGATTTAAATCATTTAATACATCTATTATACTGTCTATGAAGTTTTTCATTTCTCTGGCGATATATTTGAAATAATTGTTTATAACGTAGAAAAAAAGATTGCAGTTTATCTCAAATAAGGTTTTGACAAATAGTTCCAGTTTTTCTTTAAACGAATTTAGGCATGGTACCAAATCATGTGCAAAAAAATTAGCGCCTAAAACTGCATTTACAATTTCGACCACAAATACAAAGTTTATCTGTGACATTCCGAACTCTACTGTATATATTTTATGCTACCCCTTGGATTACTATTTGTACTATGTTAGAACTCAAGAAAATTTCTTTTTCTAGGCGTCTTTTAAAGTAAAAGTCGTTTTTAATATATAACCGATACAATATTTCCAAAACAAAATATTTCTTGAATTGTTTTTTTATCTAAAATATATTTTTTTTAATTTTTGAACATGTTCATTCAATTTTTAGTTATTTTTATTAATGAAATATTATATAATATAATTACTTAATGTTTTAAACGTCTTAGGTAAGTTATAAAAATTTAAATTTTTGCGCCCTTAAATCGATGGTGCTGTTGGGCTCAGAGCCAAAATTAAAACAAAAATTACAAAACCAATTTAAACAAAAAGGTGAAAATTGTATAAGTTAAAACAAAATAATTAATGTCGTTTGGAAATTGTCAATATGGCTGCTGTAACAGACTTATATATGAATGGAAAGGAATAAAACATGAATGAAGGACAAATAAAAATTAAAGCGAATAAAATCAAACACAATAAAGAGAAAGAATTGAAGAGCACGAAACAGTTGAATGAATGCAGAGAAAATGTCAATAAATTGAAAGCTACTCGGAACTAGCAAATGGAAGATCAAAGCCATAGAAACAATTAGAAACATCATGGATAAATTATAACGTGGGAATGACAGAAAATAGTCGAAAAATAAAATCTACACAACGAATAGTACCCGATACGCACAATAAGGATGATAATGGTCGGTATTCAAACTGATATTGTTAAAATATATAACAAACAGCATAAAAGTCAAAAGTAAATTACAATAATGAATGCACAAAGTGAAATGGTAGAGTGGGGTACAGGACAGTGAAAGTGTCAGTGAGGGAATATAAAGATGACAGAGCAAAGCAGTGAAATGAGGGGTAATGGCAGTGAATTGCGACAAAGTACCGAAAGTCGAAGTGTTTAGACAATGAACACAAATGGCATCGAACAGTTGAGGAACGGGAACGGTGAACGACATAGCAAATAAATATAGAAAATAAAGAATGGCAACACATATATATGTATAATGAGATTGAATCAGAAGGAACGGGAATATCGACAAACGAAATAAAAAGGGAATGAATAAAAATCATTGAATTATATACAAAATAATAAATAGCGTGAAAGTAAATATGATAACAACTAAAAGCGGCAAACGTAAAAAAAAACTGATGCTTGAAAATAGCGAAAAGCACCAACATCGAATCTGAAAATACTCGGAAAAATTTGAATAACAGTGAAATAAATTAACATTCAGTGATAGTAGAGAACAACAAAATTACAAAATAAAATGGATATACATCAAGGAGGGAGCATTAAAATAAAACTAATAAGATAATGAATAACACCAAAATGGTAAGAATGTGTCGAAGGAGGTTGACCAATGCAGAGGCTAAAAAGCAATACCAGTAATAGACCAAAAATTAATAAATTAGTTAATTAATATCAAAAAAGGTGAAATCAAAATACTAACTATAATTAATAGCAAGTTTGAGAAATTGAACGGGGGATAACATATTTGAATGTTATAATAACGGATAATTAATAATATAAAAAAAAAAAAAAAAATCATAAATTGAAATCGGAAAATATTGAAAAGAGGAGGTATGTGAAAAGACAACCAGTGAGAACGTAGACCAAATATCAAGGGTACAGAGAAATAGTAAATAAAGCCGACCTAAATAAGCAATATCACGCGATAGAACAACAAGTCAAACAAATAATAGGCGCGGTTAAAGATGAGATTCATAAAGGAGTAGAATACACCCACGAATGTTGTATTGGTCAAATAAAGTGAGAGTATAAGTGGTTATGCTCCCCTGTGGTCACTTCAGTACTGTCGACAATGTGCAGAGACAATGAAAACTTGTGTACTTTGTAAAAATAACATTGACGAAAAGTAGTCGAGTATTATGATTAAATGAAGTTGAATTAATAAATGTCTAGCAGTTGACCCTTCCTGCGCCTATATCTCTATATATAAAATATGAATATTTATATGTAAAAATAGAAAAAAGATGAATGGAGAAAGTTAAAAAATGAAAGTGTCCCGATCATCCAGAATAAAGTTCAAAAAGGGGTAAAATACTTTTGAGCTACCTTCGGGTAGTACGTCTGAAGCCAAATTGGGAGGGGATAACCGATCACCCAGAGGAGAAGTATAGGACGACCTTCCGGAGAGGTTTGCCTAGTTGAGAAACTACTGTGGCAAGGCTGATCACCTTACCGTTGCAGTAGTGGATCAATGAAGCCGTTTTGTATTTCAAATTTGGGGGGTAGGCGAAGAATTCCCGAGGAGGCAGAATGAAAAGCGCGCGTGTAAAGAATAACCAAAAGAATAAACAAAGAAAATAAGAAAGGACAACAACGAAGAAATGATTAACGAGCTCGAATGAAGGATAGATAAAACCTGAAAGAACAGAACGATCACGAAGCCGGCAGGAAAATGTATTAACAAACCGATGATTATCGATCCGTATTAAGGAGACAAATCTTAATCGTAATAATGGCCAAGTCGAATGTGAGAGACAGGTATTAACGGAACCTGATCTCAACTTGGATTAACGAAACGTGTGCTAACAACAAAACTCGGTCCATTCGCATTACTTCAGCTCAGACTGACTCCGTACTACAAAACATTGGTTCATTCGCATTACTTCAGCTGAGACTGACTTCGCATTACAGGACATTGAGTCATTAGCATTACTTCGGCTGAGACTGACTTCGTATTACAGAACATTAGTTCATTCGCATTACTTCCGCTCAGACCGAATTCGTATTACAAAACTCGGTCCATTCGCATTACTTCAGCTCAGACTGACTCCGTACTACAGAACATTGGTTCATTCGCAATACTTCAGCTGAGACTGACTTCGCATTACAGGACATTGATTCATTCGCATTACTTCAGCATAGTCTGACTTCGCATTAATAGAACATAGTTCTATCGTATTAGGTTAGCACAGTCTCGATTCGTAATAATAAGACATAGTCCGATCGTGTAAATGAGCAGAGTCTCAAATCGTACTAAAGGAGCATAGGCCTCAGTGAAATAACAGAGCATAGTTTTGACTATGTTAAAGAGCGTAATTCTCAAATAAAGGAAATGATCAAAGGAAAAACAGTTGAAGAAATCGAAGAAATTAGTGAAATAAAGAATAAGAAAATACCCGTGCACGAAGAATCGAATATATTGTGTAAAAGCTATAGCAGATAATGATGTTAAAGATAAAAGAGTAGGAAAGCGGAAAACGATGTAAATGATGATAATTATTGACAAGAAATAACGAAAAACGGGAAATATAGAATAAGAAAACGAAATGATAAGACAAAAGATGAAATTGGGATAAACCAAAGGAAGTTAAAACAAAGTGAGATGGATAAAACGATGAAAGATAAATGAGAAAGGGGGAGAAATAAGAATTATTAAAGGATAAATAAAAAGGGGATTGCGAAACGCAAAATGAATGAAAATAAAATACGGTGGGCAATAGAACTTGGGAAACGGCGTGGTCAAACGAATTGTTAAAAATAAATAATTATTACGACTATATAGATAATTGTTACTACCCCACATAGATAATTAAAAATCGACGCAAAAAAAAATCAAAGAGATAAAGAATACTGATGGGAATTATAATGAAAAATGTGACGAAGCCTGGGCAATATGAATTATCATAAGTACGAGTAATATAACCGAGATAATTGGGAGAAACAGACAATATGGGAATCCTGAGAAACGAGGATAAGTTAACATTGATAAAAAGGACAAATGAGTAAAGAAAATCTAGATGAAATGAAAGATGTTTAAACGCAATTATAAAACAAATACCGTTGGTTGGAATTAAAAATTAATAACGCAAGTAAAACGAACAATAAAATGCTATGTGATGTAATCATTGTAATGTACGATTCATAGATGTTTAATAAACAGTGGAGAGGTGATATTTTTCTATTCAGGTAAATCAATCAAACAAGACAACAATTCAGTATCGACAACAACCAAGCCAACAATTCAGTATCGATAGTGACAAAGAGATTAACCCCGTATCGACAACAACCAAGCCAACAATACAGTATCGATAACAAGCAAGTTAATAATCCGGTAACAACAACAACCAAGCCAATCAAGAAATAAAGCAGCAAGACGAGATCCGTAAACGACGATGAATAACGAGAATTCTGAGAAATATTGTGATCACTACCAAAGACCAGGCCACAGATCTAGTAAATATCATGCTCAAATAGAATGTTGGAATTGTGGAAAATTAGGACATACCGCAACAAGATGTAGAATACCCAAAATAAGTTTCCAATGTTGGCAAGAGAATCACCTCCCAGCTGCATATCGAACAAGAAGAAATCATGACCAAAATAACAACACCAAAACGCCAGAAAGCAATTCAACTGAGTTGCAAAATGAGATAAACATCCCTACAAGAATGTGTAGCTATTTGCCCGATAACCAACCACACACGGAAATCAATCAACAATCAGAAATAAATGTACAGCAAGACTGGAACACGTTGAAGATCACCGAAGCATTAGAGGCAGAAAAACGGTATAGCGAGATAGGAACATTTCAAGCACATATAGAAGAGGAAAGTTGGAAAAGAAGGAAAGAGGAGTTGTTGAAAGCTGACATAATAAAATTAACGACCAATGATAGCCAAGTAAAAAAGATTAACGAAATGTGGGAAAATCGAATAAATGGGGTATTAAGAATCAATATGATGCGAGCAATTACAAAAAAGGAACCAAGCGTACAAAGAATTCCACAAATAAGGATTGAAAGCGAGATAATCGAAAGAATGGAAAACATGAATTTGAATAATGAGGATCACAATGAACCGGCAATGGGAAGTGATGTAAATAGAAATATCGAAACAAGAAATCAATTCGGAAATACAATGTTTCAAAAGAACTGTAAATCACTAATAAACGAGGAAAATGAAAAGAAAGCGAAAACCAATGAAGATTATACAAAACGAATAAACGAAACTACTGAAATCAGAAGAATAAACCAAACCAGGAAAGACAAAAGGAGTGAAGAAAATTTCAAACAAGGATATAAAACTTATGATAACGCTATCAGATACTGTAATAAATGCCGACAACAAGGTCACAATGAAAGCGAATGTTATAGAAAGAACATAAGTCCGACTTATCAAAGAAATCGATACACGAAAAATCAACACTATCGCGCAAAGTTATGTTATGAATGCAGTGAAGTAGGGCATTTAGCAAACAGCTGCCCAAATATGAAAGATAAACTGGGAAACCAACTCCAGAGAAATAATGGAGAACAGAGCAATCAAATGTATGTAAAGAGAAGAATGTATCAGTCAGAGATAAGAAAGTACCAACCAACGGTAACAACAAGGCATCAATATACGAATAAAGAAGAGAAAAAGAACGAACCAAACAAACAACTAGATATAAACTCATACCCAGCATTGAGAAGACAATGTATTGAACAAATTAGGATAATAAGGGAATTGATTGTAAAAGTAACTAAACAGGATGAAAAAATTATAATGTGGAAGCAAGTAGCAGAAAATAAATAAGAGAGAGTGAAACACTAATGACAACAGTACTCAGACTAAAAGAAGAGGTAATGTTAGCGGAATTAAAAATAAACGAAATGAAGGAAGAGCAAGATAAATATGAGATATTGATTAGATGTACAAAATTGGTAGAGCTGAAGAAGATTAAAAGTAATATAGAGAATAAAATGGAGATAAACAGCGAAGTGTAGACGAAAAAGTCAAAAAAGATATGTATATAATTAAAAGTAGTATCGATGTATATGTAGAATTTGATGTATAAGTGGATAAAATAAAAGTAGCAAAACAAAAATAGGTGTATATTTAGACATTAATGTAAATATTACTAAGTATCAATAAATATGTAGTTTAAAAAAAAAAAAAAAAATTGAAGAAGCAGTTTAACCAGAGATAGAATGTTAAAAACATATAAAAATTTGATAAGAAAAATCAATGTCGAGGACAACATTTTTGCGAAGACCGAGGAAGATACGCCTAACGATGAAGACAATGACAATCAACAATAAAACAACGACGAAAAGGAAACAACGAAAAGAAAGGAAATGACAAGGAAAAGAAAGCTAACGGATGTAACAACAATAAAAACTATAGAAACAACAAAAACGAAAACAAAAAGACGAGATGAAGACAATGACAATCAACAATAAAACAACGAAGAAAAGGAAACAACGAAAAGAAAGGAAATGGCAAGGAAAAGAAAGCTAACGGTTGTAACAACAATAAAAACAATAGAAACAACAAAAACGAAAACAAAAAGACGAAATATGGAAAACGCACTGTATGCCTACCTTAAATAGAAATAAATTCGAAAAATAATATTATAACGTTACCAATGATGCCAACAACTTGGAGATTAACCTTAGCTCAACAGCGAGTAACAATCACTTAGAGAGAAAAAGAAAGTATACGAATAAATATAGCAAATGAATATAACGAATATCAACGGTTAGACAATAAATCAAATATGCATAACAAGAATTGAACGAGATGAATAACCTATCGTAATATGGAAGCGACTATGTATGAGAGAAATGTCATCAAAAACAAAGTATTACAGCATCATTTCTGCGAACTCAAAAAGGATCATCGAAATAAAACAAATAACCTAACTTCAAAAACAAAATATTCCGTATGTGACGAACAGGATGATGATGCAATAACAAGATAACTAATCGTAGAAAACAGAAAAAACTTAACTCAACGACAAAAAGTGAAACAAACGAATCAACAAAAATGGAAACGATCAAACAGGAAAATGAACTGAGAAAACAAAAGCGGTGTAATGAGGCGGTTCAGAAAGTCAGAACCTCACCTAAATTATAACGAATATAGATAAAGGGAATATGAGTGTATATAATGTATAAAATATATGTATAAAAGTATTATATAAAGCGGTATGTATAGTATATAACCCCTCCAAAAATTTTGTTAACGTTTAAAATTAGACGAGAAAGTGAATAATGAGTATAAAAATTAAAATAAATGAATCAAAATTATCATGAAGGCCTAAACATTCACGGAGATGCGGAAACGGCATAGAATTATGTTAACGAGTACAGTAAACTCAGTACGAAACAACGAGCCGACAGCCGAATGATGCTGTAAAATACGAATAATTATTATATGTCGATCATTGAAGAACAACAGAGAAGAATTATTAGAATGAGAAGATAAATTAGAACGCTGAAAACACAGAATCAGTGACAAAGAAACGAACGGCAAGGGCGAACGCAACCGGTAGAAGTAGATCAGCAAGAGGAATGAACTGATTGGCTACTGAATCAAGTAGAAGAAACACAAGAACCGGATTCGTCTAGTAGCGAAAAAAAAAAAAAAAGACAGGAAATGTACTTGTGTAGAAAGATTAACTGTAGAAATGTAAAAAAAAAAAAAAAAAAAATCAAAATCAAAAATATGTAAAATTCGATATATAAAAATAAAAAGAAATCAAAACTACGTAAAAGAATAAATGGATAAAAGTAGAAAATACAAAGAAAAATATGGTAGAAGATGAATTCAACAAAAGGCATGACGGAAATCAACGAAATTATTAAAATAACCAGGAAACAACCACAAATAAAACTAGAACCAAGATTTTGATGAGGATTATATACAGAGTTACTAAAAGAGCCGTGACAAACGGAATGCGGATAGAGATTGTGCACCGAGTGCATAATAAACCGAACATCAAACCGTTCAAAGAGATGTCCTGACTATGGAGGTACTAAAATAGAATCCCTTAAAGAAACTCAAGAAGACCGAGCAACCACCAAAGAAATATTATCCATGAGAATAAAATGCCAAAACGAACCGTGCAAGTGAAAAGGGACAATCAAAGACACAAATTACCATATGGACAAATGTAATTATAAAAGAAAACCATGTGAAAGATGTCAAACCAGTAACAAAAGGTGAGAAAAGTGTCTGTAAAAAAAGAAAAAAAAATGTGAACACTTAAACGACCGAAATGTGGAAACAAAAACAACAAAAACATGTGAATATAGAGTAAGAAAAGGTCGGTGGCAAATTCAGACGAACATGTCCAAGTCGATGTGGGTAATAGAAAAAGTAAAGTTAAAATAGCATTGGGAAAGATGCAGCCGAAAGAAAACAGAATGCACAATGGTAAAAATGGGATTTAAAACAAAAAAAAAAAAAAAAAATTTTGAAAGAAGAACTGTTACAATAGCCACCGAAGCTCCTAAAATGATGAAGCATGATGTGGAATTATGTGAAAGACAATGTGTTGTTAGTAAATGTATTGGTAGAAAAGACGGGAGCCGGGGGATATCAGATTGAGTACGTCGAGAGTGTAAATTGATGATAAATACATATATGTATATATCGTAAAAGTATGACCCATAAATATTATAAAATCTGTACTGCGTAAAATTAAAATGATGAACACCGCAAAAGAAAAATAAACTGATTGTAGAAAATGAATACTGAACAAATGATAATTGAAGTGCAAGTTGATATTCCGAAGGTAATGATGATGAAACTAATGAACAACGAGGTAAAAATAGAGCAATGTTGATTAAAAACGATACCACCAAAACAAAAATAAATAAATAAATAAACAAATCGAATGGAAACAGAGATGGCAAAACATAAAATGATGATGAAACAGTTGAGAGAACGAACCAAGAACAGATACAACCATCAAACAATTAAACTTCACGATAGAGCGAATTGCAAAAAATATACGAGAAAGACATGGCAAAAATGAAGGAAGTGATAGAAAGTAAAACGGAAAACGATGTCGGAGCAGCAAAGAAAAGGTATATTTTGCAACAAACGTCAACAGTACAAAAAAGCGGAAACCGAAAACTATAAATGGCAAGCCGAGTGGTGAGAAAAGAAAACCAAAGAAAAGAACGAACAAGTAAACCAGTTGAACAAAATAAAAGAGTTCAATAAAGATAAAGAAATGAAATTAAAGTGTAATAAGGTAATGTCAGAATTGCAAAACCAAAGCAACGGGCAGTTAGAAAACGAAGTATATGAGTAAAGCGAAAGATTGATCAAAAAGATAGACGAATTAGGAACGATGAGAATCAAACACCTTGGACAAGTAGCGGAAGCTGCATACTACGAATAGCGAGAGAAACAAGCAAATAAGAAGATAGAGAAACTAGAAACCCAAGTGGAGCAAGTGAGAAACGTACAAATAAAAGTGAAAGAAGAACTAGTAAACACAAAAAGAGAGCTAATCGAACAAATAACTCAATGATCCAAAGTAACGGGACAAAGTGGAAGATCCATAGAAGGGCTAAGGAAACAAGCAAGAACCTGGAAGAGAAAATACCAGGAAACCGCAAGAGAGCTGAAGGAATTTCCGCAACAGTAGACACCTCTGGATGATTGGAAAATGTGGGAACAACTCAAAGACCCGAGGAAGATTATCAACGAGATGCAAAAGCAATTAAAGAAAACTGAATAAAGAGAAGAGAATTCAAAATTGATCTTAGCAATTCGAGAAAACGAGATAACAGTGGCGCAAAGAACATTTAGAACAAAATCAACTGAACAAAATCAACTGAACAAAATCAACTGCAAGCGGAAATAGAGCATACGCGCCTAGAACATGTGGAACGATATGTGGTAGGATATAAGGACATGTGTGAGAAAAGAGATAAATTGAGAAAGTGAGAAAAAGGCAAAATGCACAATGGGAAAATAAGAATGAGGCACTTGAGACGAAAGTGAGAAACTTGGAAAGTGATGTCGAAAAGCTCAAGGCCCATGAAAATACTACTATGCTAGAAAAGGATGTAGAGGATCTCATAGAAGAAGTAAAATAACTATCTTATATGTTGGATAGAGAAATTGCTACCACACAAGAATTGCGAGAAAAATGAAAACGAAAATATATATATATATAATCAGAAAGTATATAAAAACCAGAAAAATGTATAAAAACTCATAAAAAGATAAAATTCATAAAAAACCAGAAAATCAAAACGATAATAAAAATAACAAAAATCATGAACATAAAAACTGTAGAAATATGAATAGTCAGATTGAACTAACAACCATAGAAGTAGAGTCCGGCGAGACCTTTATCAACGAAATTGTAAATATCAAACTCATCAAAATTGAAGTGGAGAACGAATTTTCAATACCTATGGAATGTAAAATCGAGGAATCCGCGGAAACAAAAAAAAATAACGAACAAGAGGAGATGATAGAAAAGATGAGAATATCAATGAAACACCAACCCCGGGAAATAGACAGTATTACGAAGCAGTGGTTCAGTCTAGAAAATTGATTAAAACGTTAAAAGATAAATGTCTCATTCTGAATAAACGAAAAAAAAATGTAGAAGAGGAAAACGAATTGCTCAGACAACAAATGGAAGTGAGTAAAGGATTGGAAGAAAAAGTGGACGAATAAAAAAACGACGAATTAGTAGCTAATGGACAAGATATGTACTGGAAGAACAGAAACTAATCGAATTCAAAGAAAGTATCAGAGAATGAAAAACAAAATTGAACCGGGCTTATCAAGGACTCGAAAAATATGCAATAAGGCAAAATAACAAGATGCAAAAATTAAATGAACAATCACGAGTGTTAACCAAGAATAATAGAGAGTTGAGAATAATATTGGAAGAAAAGGAAAAGTATATTACCACGATACTTGAAATGACAAATCGATTAATGAGAGCGGAGTTGATGCTGATGAATAACCCAATCCCAAATAATCGAGACGAGACCAATCCAGAATAAAATAATGCGAAAAACGAAAATTGTACAAATGTGAATAAACAAAAATGAAAAATCTGTAATTAGAAGAAAAAGAACCTGTGGTAAAAAATCACCTTACTCCTACTCCTCACCCGCGTGAACAAATCAAACTCGAACCCTCAGAAAATCCAAGAAGCCCTCTATTCACTACAAACAATCAAGTCAGAACTCATCACAATCCAATAATATCTTCTCCGAAAATCCTTATGCAAAAACCCCAATCCACACCTATTGCAGAAAATAAACCAACTCTATCTTCTCGAAAACACCTACTCGCAAATATCAATACCGTCATCTCACCCAACTCCTGAAAATCCGAAACCAAATAAATTCGAAATTACCATACTCTGTTATGGAATCGTCTAAATCGTTGTTCTCATCCTTGCAATAATCTGCAAAATCATCCAGACCGCGAAATCCTATCAAAATCTCAAATTAATCGACATTGGAGAAGAAGAGAACAAAACAATCAAACTATTCGTTTCGAAAAAACCCATAAACCCGAATCCGCAATACCAAAATAACTCAATAATAATCAATCAATTCCAATCGCAGTAATCTCACCCAGATCGCGAAATCTTACAGAAGATCCCAAATCAGTCAACACCCAAGAAGAAGAAATCGAAACAATCAAACAATTCACTTCGTAAAGCCTACCAACCCAAATCTTCAATATCAAAATAACTCTGCAACAATCAATCAACTCCAGCTCATCGAATCTCAACCTAAACCAATCAACCAAGACAACGTCCCAGACCCAAGTCACAGACACTAATCACAACGCGATTCGACTGATTCTAACGAACTTCATCTGGTGTGTGTAAATAAAAACTCACTAATAGTATTGATTTATGTATAAACATCCCATCACCTTAAGTGATGTCTGCTTATAACTTGTAAATTGACATTTCATCTGTATAACCTTTTATTGTGTTGTGTAAAAGTATTGTTAATGGAATGAGAATGTGTTGATGAGAAATTGCGGGGCGCAATTTAAACGGCCCCGGGAGTGGTTTGTTGGGCTCAGAGCCAAAATTAAAACAAAAATTACAAAACCAATTTAAACAAAAAGGTGAAAATTGTATAAGTTAAAACAAAATAATTAATGTCGTTTGGAAATTGTCAATATGGCTGCTGTAACATAAGCACTCACCGCAAGAAGATATCAAAAATAAAATAAAAACATATTAATTAAAACAAATTAAAAATATAACAAAATTTAAATAAAACAAATAATTAATTAAAATTCGGAAAAATGCCTACAGATGCAAAAAGAAACATACGAAAAATAAAATAAACTGCCAAAACCTTGCAAAATAAGGTTTAGAAAAAACACAGGCAGAAGAGGCGACCAGAAAACAAAATATTGGGGTTAAGAAATAATATTGTAATAAAATAATAATAAAAATAAAATTCAACATTGTAATATTAATATATCAAAAAATAAGGAAAAATATATAAAAAATTACAAAAATATTTTGAAATAAATAAAATAATTAAAAAACCCTAAAAATCGCGAAAAATCGCCCATTGGTCGCACACAGGCACGAAAATACTATATATACGGCAGTCATTTTCATAATTTCTAACCAAATTTAGACCAAATTTAACAGACCAAATTTAGACACACTTACAGAATTCTAGACTACAAATTTTCAGACATTTTTTCAGTCAGACAAAGTGTTTATGCCAATTTATGCCAATTTTTCAAATCTGGTTGCATGATTGTGGATTGTAAGTACTGTTATTTTTGTGTAAATATATATTTCGAAGTCTTGTCACTTTGATTTTATTCTGGATGGTCGTGGAATCTTTTGGTGCCACTGACAAATCCCCCTAAAATCTTATTTATAATAAGTATTGTAATAGATGGTCCATGGGACGGATCTCGGGCCGGCTAGTGGGTGAAAACCCTTAGTTGAGCTCGCGGGTCATGCCTCGTGGACCCCTCGGCAGTCCGCAGTCGGGTCTGGCGATAATGCACAGGACCGCTACGCAGGGCGCCGTTGTATACTCGGGGCGGCTACCGAAAAGTGGCCGGAACGAGTAGGAAATAAAATTTGGGAAGTGCGACTTTAGTTAAGGGGAATAAAGTTTTGTAAGGAAAATTTAAAACTTCGTCAGGAAATTAATTGAAAAATCAAGTAGGAGAGGATAGGATAGTATAGGAATGCAAATTTGAAAGTAGTTTTCTAAAAGTTGAACGATATAATCTGACAGAAGAGAGTAGCATTTATTAAAGTGACCGCAGAGGGTTATAATTACTTAAAATCATGGGGAACGCACCGGGAATTAAGGAATTGTTGATCAAAATTTTAATATAGGGAAAGATAAATGTAAATTAGGAAAAATGTAGTCGATTCTGTGATTAAACAAATGAAATAGGAAATTTACCTAAAAATAAGGGAGGAACGCTGCCCAAATTTTTGAAGGATATTTTTATAAATAATGGGTAAAAATGATGAATAAGTATGGAAATTGTGGGAATAGACGAATAAGGACCAGGATATAGAAAGAGAAAGACGTAAGACCTTCCATCGGCAGTCCAGAACCCGAAAGTGAAAATATCGTGAGGAGTAGTTCTAGAAATGGAGCTCACCTGCTCATGAATTTTCAACCTCTATGTACAGTACCAACATGGCACTCACCATGGGTACATAGGAGGGATAGAATAATAATCTTGCTGGCGTTTAGGGGGGTAGATACACAAAAACCCTAGAAAAAAATAAATAAAAACCAACCCTATTCGCCAACAGTGCTCCAGAGCTTAGCCCTTTCAGCCCATTGGATATGGAAACTTTGGTGATTGTATTCTCTTCAACTTTGATTTGCTAAACATTTCCGTGACTTCCAATCATCATTCACAACACCAAACTCATCATGCCGTTACCGAAGGTTTTCAAATTACCAAAGATGCCTGCCCCCCATTTCAATTTTTGATTCATCACCATCGATCGAAGTAAAATATGCGCGACTAAAAGTCAAACATGAAAAATTAAAAGGCACGTTGTTCTTTCCGGCGCAAGTGTGGGAGTTACAACAGAAGATCAATCGACTCTTTACAAACCGCGATGATCTAATCACGGACGCAACGGTTGCACATCTTCAATCAGATGCCCGCCTTTCTCCATGTCTTTACAGAGAAAGAACTTCAAACTTGAGTACCTGGCAGGGAAGTAGCTCAATAAATCAATACTATTCCAGCACACCATATACCAAAAGCCGAAGACAGTATTGCCAGAAAATTACCAAGAACTTCGCACAAATCCAAACCCAAGTAAAAGCGCCGAACAGAAAACGCTCTGCTGCTGGCGAATATCGCAAATTTGCTAAATCCAACCACGGGCCAAGCCACAAACAATAAAACTCCGATTTTTATTTGCGATCCCAGTGAAAATTTCCCAATCACATTTATGGAATACGACGAAATGGCCCTTAAGGTAAGGGTGAACATTGAAATTGTACCTGTGTTTCTACCACTAAACAGTAGATGGTGACAGAAGAACGTCGTCAAGTGGAAATACCCAATTTAAGATCTCTCGACATCTCGCTCAAAATATCGGAACGCATCCAACCACCATATCGATTCATGTTACCGGTGGATATCGATGAATAGGCAACTCTTAATTTTTAAATCTCAACTAGCCACTTCAACCACTTCAACTAGTCACACCTGTCAGTTGCCTCGTTTCTTTTTGATTCATGTTGAACGTCGTAACTCTAAATTATGTTATCAAATTTTGAATAAAATTGCTTTTTTACTTTACACTTTATTAAATTTAATAATTTGAAAAAATAAATAGAACTCAAGTTATACTTTCAAGAGGGGATTGGGGAATAAATATTTTTACACACATTATTTTTGCTGACTAAAATGTGAAGTGTTTATGGCATTGGACCCAGTTTTCATTCTAGTGTTGTAAATGGAATGTTATGCTGATCTATAGTTGCCTTAAGGACAATCTAGAAACGCTGAAACATAAAGCAATCACTGGACATTGAATTGCCATGCTGCCAGGAGCCGTTCGGACACACAGGAGATCACTCACAAAAATCAGAGCATAGCTCCTTCAAATAGACTGTTTAAATATCAATGGAAATTTCATAAAGGTATCAAGAATTATCACTCAGTACCAAGTTATTTCAAAGTTGGTCAGAGTTTTCAACAAAACGTGCTGCTAAATGTGTCGGTAGAAACATTACCGACATAAACTATACACATTTCAATTGAATTATCATATCAACATTTTCATGCCAACCAATCAAAACATTCGATTAATTATTAAATCAACTAATCAGAACTTTCCATTCCATTATCAAATCAGCCAATCAAAACACTCAATTAGCAATTAAACCAACCACCCAATTGAAAGCCATGATATAATAAATAAACAAAAATTTATTATCAACGATCACAAAATCAATATAATATATAAAGATAGATCGGAACGGGACAAAAGCTAATGCCTCGGTTTATTTTTGGCCCCTTTGAACCACTGTTTGGCGAAATCCGCGGCATAATGCTCATCGATTTCTTCTGAGTTATTGATTGCCATAAAAACGGAAACCCACAGTCCGGTTTTGAGAAATGATGACTTCTTTGGACCATTGACCCGCATTCGACCCTCCCAGTTGAACAGGGTAGCCATATTCCTCGTCATCAGCTTCCTCAGTGTCGTGCGAACCTTATCCCCGACATCCGCGAATTGTCCATCTATAATTAGCGCCAATGCCTTTTCATCAACGACTTAACAAAAAACAGTTTATTTGTCAATTACCAGAATGTTCCGGTTCTCTTCTTCTTTTATCCAATCAATCATCACGTTGAGATCTTCCTCATTCGATATCGGCAGAGGAACCGGGAGGTTTAATGGTAACTCCATTTTAGTGGGCGAGATTGAAATAGAGTCTTCAAAGGAGGTATTATGGGTTTCATCGGCTGATTCTAAATCAGACGGGGTCAACTCGATATCATTTTGCACAACGGCAACATTATCGTTTTGAGGGTTGTTTTTTCCTTTTAATCTGATGATTTCTGTTTTCATTTCAACGATTTCTTTGGTCAATTCGTTAAGTTTAGCCAGTACCAATTCTTGAAAGATTTTATTCTGGGAATCTAATAATTTATATTTTAAAAGACAGCTTGAAAATAACTGTTCATTTTGAATGAAGTAGTTTTATTATAAGAATATACACGAATGACTGAGACAAGAGAATGTAGATTACAGTGATGCTTCGCATAACGAGTACTACACATAATGAACTTTTTTATTCGTACATTTGTCGACTCACACAACAAACCTTGCTCTAGAAAACGGACTGCTTCGTGTTTCATCTTGCTTGTTCCTTACTGGAACCACGAAGAAGCAGTAAATGACACAGGAGTGGCGAAGGACATCATCATGGTAACACAAAATTTGGAATTGGAGATATAGGATGATGTGGAGGAGGTTATTAAAGAACATCAAGAAAATATGACAACTGAAGAGTTCCAAGCCCTTGTGATTCAGCAACATGATGAAGCTCAAAGGGAAGCTTCTTCTGAAGGAGCAATCAAATCAACCAATCTCAACTGCTGCCATTAAGAACATCCTGGTAAAATGGGGAGAGGTTCAGGAGTTTAAAAACGATCACTATCTAAACTTAATTGAGGCCAATAAGATAAACGATCTCTATAATGACACATTTGCCTTTTATTCAAGAAAACCATTCAAGCAGCAAAGGCTGGAACAAGGGGATTTGACCATGCAAGCCTCGGAAGACTCTCCTAAATCTGAGGCTGACTAATAAATAAAAAAGGTGAGTATATTTTTTATGCTACAGAACCAACTTTTCACATTACGAGTTTACACCTGGAACGAATTAAGTGCGTTATGCGAGGCATCAATGTATTATTATGAATTGAAAATATAAAAGGAAATAGTCGCGTTATTATTATGTGATTAATTTAATATTTAACAATGAATATTAAATTTAATCGATAACATATTTTTATCTCAATGTTATTTGAAAATTAATTTTCGATCGAATTTTCTATCAAATGAAAATAAAGTTCATTAATATATTAAAAATTAAAATCTATACCTGAATATTTGAAATTTTATTATAAGTTTCAATTTTATTTCACAACATGGCATTTTTATTTTAATATTGTTGGAAAATCGACTTTCCTTTATGGAATGATGCATAATTTTATCAAATATCTTAATTATTACACTTTAATATTAAAAACTTAATTTAAATAAATTTAACTCATTGATTTAAATGTTTATCTACTGTAGAAAATAGCTAAATAATAAAATTAAATAATTAGATTGGGGAAAATGATTTAAATAAATGAAATGTGATCCAGATTTTTTAAAAGTAAGAACAGTGAAATTGTAAGGAATCGAGAAAATCAAACAATGGAATATGTCAAGGTCCTTAATTAATAAGACAGATTAAAGGAGGAAAAACAAAAAATAATTTGCATATCTTGGTAGCCTGTTCAAGATATAGAAAATGCATCATTAGGAAATTCAAGAGATGGGGAAAGATTCCAATTAGATTGTCAAGGGTAGGTTTAAAAACATTGTATTATCGACATAATCACTAGTGTAATGTTGTGTATTCATTATTATGTTTATTATTATTATTACTATTATAAATTCCCAAAAATTTTAATTAACAATTGAAGTCACCATCCTACTTACTATGGGATAAATTAAAAATTTATAAAATATTTAAAAAACTAATTATTAAAATCGTGAAGTTGAAATACCCAATAAAACCTAGAATATCAAATTTTCAGAAAACTCAGTTTAAAATACAATTTACTAAAATTATATATTTATAACGTCTAATCACATTATAGTATTATAATTTAGTCATGGCTATTATAAAATAATGTTATTGTGAAATAAATTGAGGTTTTATAAATGTCTCATAAGTTGAAATACTATAGGATCAGCTTATATTCTAGAAATGAGCAAGGAATCAAATATAATGAAAGAGATTGCTGAAATGAATGAAAACGGTATGAAAATTTATTTAGCAATTTGGAAATCTATTCAGAAATAGCTTTTCGAGGAAATTATTTCTCATTACATTTGTCGACATTACCATAGATAACCATGTAAGATCTGCAATTCTAACAAAAAATTAAATTTTCAAGACTTTTATTTGCCAAAAAAAATAATGCGTAAGTGCGTAAATCAAAAATTGTTCAATTTTATTTGAAACGTGATGGCATAAATGTCCTGGAGTTTTTATTGGAAATAAAGTTCGGCGATGATCAATATAAAAATATCATACAGAAAGATTCACAAATAATACAATATACTTAAAAATAGATTTTTAAAATTAATTATAATTTTCATTACATCAAGTATAAGTGTGATTTGTTTAATCTCAACAGTGTATAGTTACTAGAGGTTTAGATTATGAATCACATAGAATATCGGAAATGCACTTTTATGATGAATAATAAAGATTATTTTGAAATAATTTATTTGTTTAGATATTGGCCAATTAAATTTCAACAAATCATTTTCCAAACCCTGTTATAGAGATAATAAATACTGCTAACTATAAAATCCATAAAATTCAATTTATAAAGCATTACAGGCAAGTTCATAACAAATTCATCAAAATTTGGCATAAAGATAGAAATTTAAAAACTAGCAAATTATTTTTCACTATTTCTATATAATATGTAAGCCTCCCGTCGAGACTCTTATCTCCACATACGTAAGATCTCAAAACTCCAATCATCTCTCTCTCTCTATGTTTGTAATATATGTATGACGGGAAAAATTAATACAATGGCTAACAAATATTACACCAAATAAGAAATGCAAAGCCAATCGCAAATTTGTTTTTCATGAATAATCTGTCAAATAAGACCCAATTATCATTATATAATCAGCAAACAATCAATATATTAACAATATAAGATTTTACTATAATTTTAATCGATAAATGGTGTCTAAAAACCGATTTTATTTTATTGAATGATACATAATTTATCTAATTTCATTAAATAATTCTTTAATTTACCATAATTTTAAAGAGAACACCGATAATTCAAATTAAAAAAATATTTCTCATCTAGTAGGAAAAAATTAAATTAATTGTAATTATAGATTTTCAAGAAGTACTTTATTATTTAATGCAATAGGAACAGCAAATCGATGTTAGATGACAGAAAAATTAGGTACCGAAATTTAAATATTCCTGGTGTCGTTAATTAAAAAGAAAATAACGTTGGGTGTGAAATATAAACACAGATAGCTTATTGGAGTATTTGAAATAAACTGTTACGATAAATATCCAATACGTAAATATTGTCTAATGATATCTTCATACACTACATGGAAATTCAAAATAAGAAACTTGAAAGGAAAAAAATTAACTCGTCAAGTCTAAAGTTTTAGATTAAAGAATTTCCAGAACGATTGTATGCTCGTGTTTGTTACTAGTAGAGAAATTAAAGTTTATAATATAGAAATAGAGTCCTCCTGAATTGGGATGGAATCCGTTCAGAATCCAACAACAGTTTACTCTCGTTCTATATTCCTGAAATCCCATAAAGAATCATTATTTTACGATGCAAGCTGTCTTATTTACAATTGGATAACAAACATAATTTCCACTCCTAACGTTAAAAAATTATCAACATCCATAACATCTAAATGATTCCTCGCTCCAATGGCTTACAGTGAGGTGTCCACCATATCCTGAAAATTGGACAGGATTTACCCCCACTCAATTCCAAATGAACCACATTTATAAAATCACATTCATGCCATTTTTCAAATAAAAAGATCTGATTCCCAAAAAAACAGGTTAATTTTGCTGGAATTATTTAAAATTTCATATTATTAAGAACATTATTGATTATTTGTTAAACTTAATGGGATATGATTAAATTAGTTTCAAAATAAGCTAAAAATAATTATATTTATCACATCATTCAATGTACTGAATTGACACATTATCATTTAGTCTCCTTCCAATTATCCACTGCCGGATTTTTAAATTAAATTAATATTTTTCATAGAAAAAATAATGTGGCATTTATAATGAATTAAAGAGAAATATTAAATATAATAATCAATAAACAAATAAAAATCTCGATAAAAAAATATTAATTTGCACAAAAACCACCTCCTACTTCATTTTGTCCTTTTGATTCTATACACGTTTTTTCTTCTTTTATACAAACCAGCTTGAAAGGCATATTCAATTTTGGCGGTTCAATAGTAACAAGTGTTTGATTAAATTTTACACCTATCCAATTGTTAAATCTCATAATAAAAGTAATCCAGTAAATAAAAATAGATGCCATAACTTAAAAATTGTCGTATAAAAAATTACCTTGTTCATTGCTATTTCTGAATATAAAATCATCTTTAGTAATAGACTGAGTACTGGATATAATTAAGGATCCATCTTGTGACTGCATAATATTAGATTGAATATGATTTTTGCCTATTTGTAGTTTAAAAAAAGTTTAGACGCACATTTATTGACTAACTGATTAGAGGCTTTTTCTTTTTGAACTTCATTAAACGCTTTTTTATATCCTTATAGCTCATATTTTATTTAAAATTAAGATTGTCGTTCTCAAATTACAGTATTTATAAATATGTATATTAAAACAAACAAATTATTTCTAATAGTTTAAATTATAAACTAATAATTGGGAGGAAACATAAATAGATTTAAGTAAAAAATTAATTCATGAATTCATTATATAAAATAATTTTTCATATTAAATTTACATCATCTTTATAAAGAAGAGAATCATTTCTCATTCAATAGTAATTCATAAAATTTCATAAAAACATGCATTCTAAATAATTTATTATAAATAATTTATTAGAATTAATTTATAAGTAATTTTGAAATTTAAAGCATTTCCTGTCACATGTAACGTTTTCGATATACGCTAAAATGCATTTATTAGCAATCTTCAAATTACGAAATTAGAATCTTAAAATTAATTTATGTTATCATTACTTTATTCGATGTAATGAGGTCGATAGCACTGTTTGAAGCGTACATTGACAGAGGTCAATTTTTGTCTCTTGTTTAAATAGTCATCTACCTAGAATGAACATATTTGGATGACAGACAGATCACAGAAGACATCACATATAAATAAATCAAGAAATTCATTCAATTCTTTAAACATGATGACTAAAATTTAAATATTTAAAATTTTCTTTTAATTCAATAATTGCTTATTGGCTCTTTTTATAAAATTGTAATAAATAACAGTTGTGACGAAAATTAAGTCTTAAAAATAAGCTGGGTGTATCTAGTGACCATCAAGAAAATAAGAATTGGTGGGTTACTGGGTTTTGACATTTTTTTTATCTTTTTGTCGTTACCCGGCAACGCCATATAAATATTACTTTGACTACCACTCGGCACCCGTTGCTAAGCAACGTTGGAAATGTGTTCGAGTGTGTGGATTGTCCGCAAAAAGTGAGCATTTGACTAATACTATAATTGCTCGGACAACCCTCGGGTTCAACGAGCTGTCGATGGAATACCTATGCTCGCTTTGCAATGTCCCCTGTGTGAGAAAATTCAAGATCAGACTCATGTTGATCAGTAGAAATAGACGATGTTTCGGTGACGTGGAGTGAATGCTCTCGACTTTTCGACGCTAATCCAATGTTATTCATATCTTATAACCTGCTACTTTATACTTGTTTAATAACAAATACGATTTTATTTTATAACAAGAAAGGACGATTAAAATACGCAGGGTTTACAGATTAATTCGATGTCCGCACGGTACTGGGTATTTAATTCGATTGACTTGCTAGACGGGCAGCTCTGCGTCGGGCACGCTCCTTACGTCCCGGCCGGTGGTTACTTGACGGTACTGTTGATGGATTCGCTGCCAGCGCGACATTGTTGATGGGATCCCGGTACGCCAACTGGGATGGGGGGAAGATGAGCGGGTTAGTTACCGCCTCTCCTTCCCGACTGGCTGCCAGGGCGACTTCCAATCCCCTGATTTGCGTCCGAAGACTCTGATTGAGCTGATGTTCTTCCGCCCAACCCTTTTGAGCAGCAGTGAGTCTGAGGTAAAGTGCCTTAGTCTTCTTCGGGTCCGACCAGGTGGACTTGATTTGTTGGGCTTCACGCGTTAATTGAATTACCTGGTCGAGAAGGTTCTTGTTTGCTCGTCTGGCATGAGCAAGCTCCGCTTTTAATATTTGTGTAGATGCCATTGCTGCAATAAAAATCTTTTACTCCGCTAATAACTTGAATTATTAAAATTATGATTAATATTAAACACAGGTTGTGAAATTTAGTTTAATGAATCATTGAAGAAAACGAACGACACTTATTTATTTTTTAGTTTAACTAATGACACAAATCGATGTTCGTGGTTTCGATAATCCGCGAAGTCAGGGATCTTCCAAGAATCTCCTGACTCCTGCTTCCGGAGAGTAACCTGGGATGACGAACACTGGTCGCCTTGTGTTACGGGCCGGCCTAGTCGGATAAACATCCGCAATCCGCCCGACAAAGATGTCGTCTTTGACATTGGCTAGGTACTGCCTGGCTTTAACTACCTGTAGATCGACCTGCCATTGAATTTCTTCCCAGCGGGCGAGGAATTTTCGCGCGTGACCTCGAATCTCCTCAGCCGGGTACTGATTGTCATCTCGCGTATTCGCCCAACGGGTGTCATTTTCCATCCCAAGCAACTGCAAGGCGGTCTGGTAAAGTTTCCTGGGTTGGGGCTCCTCGAGGCTTGTTGCAGGCCGTGCTCGCTTCCAAGCCTGACGCCATTCTTCCGCAACATGGGCGGGAATCCACTCGAGAGGCCCTGGCCTTTCTAAAATACCATTATGATTATGAGAACAGGTATAATGTAGTTTCAAAGTATCTCGTTTTAACTGCTATATTTATTCCCTCGGGTTTAGGTTTGACTGGGCACTAAATTCTCTTTGAGACTATTAATTTAATTAAATTTAAGTTAAGACTACTCATCGAATCAGCATACTCTTTTATTTCTCTGTTTGCTTATTGACGACGAGGCATCGTCCGTACCGACTCAATGTTATAGAAGTTATAAGCATTTGTTGACGTAATAATTGTTGTGGATGAAAATTTTCAACTATACTTTACGATGTGTAGCGTAGAAAATTGGAGTCGGGTATCTATTTGTTTCTGTCTCGCACGAATGTCCCTGAATTACTATGAACGTTTACAAAATTATTCCTTAAGAGTGAGGAGAGGGATAAATTTGGCTCTGGTAAAATCGAACTTCAATATTTCCTCAGCTTTGTAACTGGTTTACCCAACGACTACAATTATGTATCATGTCCTTTCAAACTGGCCTCTGCGATTGTCTACAGTTTATCCAAATCATCAGTGGTAATTTAACAATTGGTAACGTAAGATTCATGGAAAACAAAAGTTAATTATCAGTTTAAAGTTTAGGTAAGGGCATACTTGTCGATCTAAAATTTATACAATAAACATAATAATCAATTTACCATTCCTGGAATGAAAAATAATCATCAATTTAAAATCTATGGGATAAAATACTTGTTGAATTAAGATTTATGAAAATAAAAATAACTATCAACTTAACATTTATGGAACAATGGTAATTATAAATCCTAAACTTCATGAAGTAAAAATAACTATCGATTTGAAATTTATGAAATGATATACCTGTCAAGTTTTAATTTATGAAACCATGCTAACTATCAATTTATAATTTATGAAACAATGGCAACTATCAATCTCATAATCCACGAAACAATAACAACGCTAGGTTGCATAATCTATGGAATCCTATAATTATCCATTTTATAATTCATGGGATTATATAATCATCGATTTTAAAATTTATAAATAATAATGACTATCAATTCAAAACTCATGGAAAATACGAATAATCATTAATTCGAAACTTATGAAACCATGTAACTATCGATCTTTAAAATTTATGAAATAATAATAACTATCGACTCGAAATTTAATGGAATCAATTATATGAAATAATAATAATTTATGAAACAATAATAACTATTTACTTTAAATTTATGAATCAAAAATAACTAAAATTTATGAAATGAGATTTTAATATAAGTTACCTTGGGTTGGGGGACTCGATTCCCTTGGTGCTTTTCCTTCCGTCGTCGTGGTTGCCGGACTTATATTTCCAAAATGCAATCAACAAAATGACCGGTTGGTATTCATACCTAATTATATAAACCGGTGTTGATATATGTACATCCGCTGCACTATGATTAATCCAGGAGGGTGGTGATGGATATTCGCGTGAGAAAATTTTGTTTATGACTATTAAATTTAATCAATATTTGTTGTCTAGGTAAAGTGTTTACGTTGACTAACGGAAACTCCAATCTCGACGATCACGATAGTTTTCGATTTATATAATGCAATTTATGGTTTCCGGTCGATAGTAGCCCTCATTCGAAAAAATCTTTTAGGTTGATTTTAATTCTTATCTATTTGTATTTGATGTCGTCATATTTCTTTAGTGTATACCCCAGTTTTGCCTGTTATCACCACATGTACTTGTGACGGGATTTGTTTGGAGATGAGTAAGTCGGGTACGTTTATTTCATTTAATTATGCTCTTATCAACCTATTCCAGGGGAGTTCTGAGGTTTGGTTCAGACATGATTCGGCTTATCGTGGAACTAGAGGCAATTATTGGAGTCTCTTTATAATTGAGCGAGTTCTGGAGGGTTTATCAATTCGAATTTAACTCTGGAATGATATGCGTTTTCTATCGGATTTTCTGTCCTTATCTATTTTGGAATTTTATTATAATACTGTTAGTTTTGTTTTACATTTTTGTGGGGTTATTTTAGCCTGCGTTGTACGTAATAAACTATAGTCGGTATGATTTTAATAATGAGGGTTTAGAGAACTTAGCTAATTTTGTTACGGGTGGGAAGGTTGTTTTGATTCCGTGGGGTGATTTAGGTTTTAATAATTATCATTACCATTATGACCTTATCGGGTTTCCTAATACCTATTCAACAGTAACTCCAATTTATAATTTGGGAATTTCATATCAAATTTACATTTATAAGAAATAATTACTTTAATTATATGGCGGTGATTTTAGTTTTATCAGGGTGTTCGGAAGTGCAGGTCTAATCTCAGACTTAAAGTCTGATTAAATTCTTTACTTTATTAGGGGTTTGAAGCGATTATTTGATAACGATTAGAAATGTATAGTTATGATTAAGTTGAATTTATTAATTTGTTTCATTTCATGTCAACGATTTCAATTAATTTATTCCTCGTACCCCTTCCCTTTAATAGGCCTTAAACGCATTTTATGTTTATATTATATTTAATGAGTGCCCACTGGAATACTCGGTGTGATGATTTTGAGCCGTGTGTGAAATATTTAGGTCGAATTTAAAGAAAACGAGAAACGAGGAAGTAGCCAAAAGACCTCTTCCTTATTTCTCCTTTCTTCTATATGGGATAATATTGACGTTCCAACCCCTGCATTCCGCACGCCGGGTCTTCACGGGCACAGATCATTGGCGATATTCCACGCACTTACACGAATCTGAATTGTATGTTGATTTTACTAACTTGCGATGTGTCTTGGCTGTGGGCCGGAAAAATTTCGACAAATAAATTAATTAATTTCATGAAAACAAATTCGATTTTAACATCATAAATATTTATTAATATTTTAAAAACAAAGTACAAAATTACTTGACCAAATCAATCCAATAAAAAATTTCATAAAAATACATCTCCCCCCACGCCGACATCCAAGCAGAGCTCTACTGAGGTTGCGAGGATGGGACGTGGAGAGAGAGTTTCCAAATAAAACTACTGCTCACCTAAAAACCTAATTCAACGTAGATTTTTAAAATTCGCAAAATTTTCGGTTCAAAATGGTTAAATTTTATGTGAAAATGTATCGGTATTTATACCTATTTTCTGTCCATAACCTCGCGTGTTAATTTTGATGTAGTAAAACAAAATTCGACCTTGTTATTTTCTAGTGTATTCTAATCTTCATTTTTATTATTTTTTCATTTATTTTGATAATTTTTTATTTAGAATTTTTATTGAATTATTTCTAATTCAAATTTTTTGATTTAAATTTCATTTTCATGAACTTTTATTGATTTATCAATTTTCGGTCGTATTTGTTGGGTTTTCATGTTATATTTGTATTTGTATCGTGCGGATCTTGTTGCATTTTGTTATTATTTTAATTTATTTTTATGTTTAATTACTTTATATGTAATTATCTTTTTCTCATTTTTTGTTAGGGTTTAATTGATGTTTTAATAGGTTTATTTTAAATTTGCATGTTATGTTTGCATGTGTGTTACCGATCCATTTAAACATTTTCCAAGGCCGTATGTGTTCTGGCCCAACAGAATATTGTGGGGTTAGTGGTGTGGATGACCTTCACCCCAGTGCATACAAAATTAATTTGACGCCCGCCAATGGTTACCCGTTGCTAGGAAACGTTGGAACTGTAACCACTGGTCACAGGACCTCCAAAGGTGAGTTCCGATATCAGAACTGCTAAGGGTTAGTCCTATTTCGGGTTCAGCGGTCTGCTGTTAGAAGGCCTATGTCCGTCTTATCTTTCAGGCCCCTTACTTCCTCTCTCTCATTTGATTCACACACTTTACTCCCTATACCAAAAACAAATCATTAATGGGAAGAAAACATAATTGTATTTTATTTTAACATCAGTTTATTAAACATATCGCTTGTCGATTTTCAGTTGGTCGCTTTTTTATTTTCACCTTGGGCACGTCGGCGCAAACGTTCCGTTTGACCTGGCCTAGCGTGCGGATGAGATCGCTTTTTGGATGATTTCTGCTTGTCTTGATCACGGTAAGCCAGCTGTGCCGGTGCGAAAACGAAGGGGTACGTCACAGCACTACCCTCCTGGCACGCTGACAGGGAAACTTCTAATCCCTTTATTTGTGTTCGTTGTGCCTGATTTAAGGACTTCTCGTCGCTCCATCCTTGCTGGGCTGCTGTCAGGCGCTGGTAGACGCTCTTCATTTTCTCGGGTTCTGCCCAGGTGGCCTTTATCCTTTGGAGCTCGCGACTTTGATGTAAAATTTGTTGATGTAGATGTGCGTTTTCACGCCGGAGCTCCTTCAATTCATGATTCAGCATTCTCATCGCCTTCATTTCTAAGAAAAGAAAAAATCAGTTAAGAGGTAATTATTATCATTATGGCTATCAACATATTTATCAATTTCCTTCCTATGTATTCCGCATTTCTATTTGGTATTGTTTTATTTTAGTCACTTTCGGTATTAGTGCGTTTTACTTATTACTTATTTAATTATCCAAAAATTTACTATTTAAATGAGGAGGGTCTTTATTTTCATGATAGCTAAGATCTTTCCGTTTTTTAATTTTTCGTGATAATACAAAACAAAAACAGTTGAACTACAAAAATTTATTTATTCTCCACATAACAGGGTAGTCACGCATAGGGTGTTGTTCATTTTGTGGAATCCATATCACGACGATTTCGGCTTGTTAGAGTCCAATTTGGGTGTCGGCGAGCATAGGCATGTTCATTTCGTGGCCTTGGTCCGAGTCGGTGGCGAAGTGTCGGGTGAATTAATCCTTCCGGTAGGATCAGAGTTGTCGGAGCTTTGGGTCGTCAAGTTCGAACGAGACCCCGTAGTCAGGTGGAGCTCCGTCGGTGCTGGGATTAATACCACTTGCGATATCTTGATTGACTTGTGCTAATCTTTCTCTGGCCATCACCGCCTTCCGATGGTATTTCTTCTCCAATTCTTCCATCTTCATAGCGTTGTGTTCGGCTCGGTTACGCGCTTCTCGTGCCGGGTTCCTGCCCGGTTCCCGTTTAATAGCAACACTTGGTAGTTCTATTTCATCGCCGTGGTCGTTGTGTCGACGAGGCCAATTGGGTCCTCCGTAAGTGGCCAGTTCATACCCCTGGTCCCATAGCGCCTGTCTATACCGAGCGGCAGAGCTACTAGGGATCTGCAGGGTCAATCAGGAATCGTCGTTCCATCCTCCATGCAAATTGGCATAATCTAGAATAATCATTGTGATCATATTTCGAGAATAAATCGTTGTATTTATGTGGAAAAGAAATGTATAAAATAGTAAGTATATATGTCAAAAATCGGTTGGGTCTAAGTTTATCTTACGGTCAGGTAGCAAGAGGGAAAACGTGCGTTATAACAAATCAGCTACCTGATCGGGCCTCATTTCGTCTATCCGCATTTCGTGCCGTGGATCGATCCTGTCGCTCATCGCTTGTTCGCTCCTGTAACTTTGGCCTGTTATCGAAAGGTATCTGCTGTGAATTAGACATTTATGGATCCATTAAATTTTATTTGCTAACCACCCTCTAGTTGATTGGCGTCCTTTACAGTATTTAACTGAATCGCGTTAATTCTCTCATGTTTTCTTCACTGGCAGCGCGATATAGATGCTCAACGTCGTCTCGATCTTTCATTTATTTGGATAATTTACAGCCTGGATTCAGTCATCCTACTCAACAGTTCTCGTGTGGTCACCTGGATCTCTAACCGATGCTTCTAAGATTCGACAAATCCCTCAGTTGTGGACGTTCGGATGTGTTTGGCTTCTCCACCAATTGGTACTAGAACATTTAACTCCTCAATTATCGATTTGGTTGATCTATTCAAAATTTTTGGAAACTTTAAATTCAATTTTTAATCGTTTTAATTTGATTACATGATTATTTTGGTTGTTGAGTGTTGATTACTCTTCTCTATAAGCTAGTTATTTAGTTTTTATTTATCACAGTGGTATTTTGTCAAACCTTTTCTACTGCAGCATATTACCTATGGTTAATTCGGATTCACGTAATTATTCTAGTAACTGTTAGTATCAACTAATCATCGTTTCGATTCTTATTCGTTTCATTATGTCTATGACGGTTAATATACGTTTTGCTTCTCTTTAGAAGCCTTAATTCACTAGTTATTTTGGTAGTTTTGTACTCAGATGATCCTTAATTGATTTGACTATTTTCGTACCATGGACCTTGATTGGTAATCTTTATCTACTTCAATTTATTTAGTCATCTACATTACTATTTTAGCATCTCAACTTATCCCTAGTACCGTCAGTTTTCGTTAGTTATTTTTGTCGCTTTAATGTCTTGAATTAACTTGATCAACTTTGATTCGTTCAGTTATTTTATTGCTATTAATACGTTCTATTTTCCTCTATTAATTTTCGATCCATGTTCATATATTACATTCGATCTATCCAGTTATTCGGTTACTTTTATATGATAAATTTTCCTTACCAATTTAGTGATTTTTATTATGTTAATATCTTTAATTGTCTATTAATCCGTTTAGTTCTTTCATCATTTTATGCATCTAGTTTTATCTGTCGGTACGTTTAGTTATTTCATTAATTTAACGCAGTTAATTTAGGTATTTCATCACTTAAGTGCATTTAATTCTCTCTATCCCCTTCTTTTAGTTAATTTATTGCTTTAATACGTTCCATCTTCTATCAAGTTATTTATTTATTTAATATTTTTATACATTTAAACCTTTCTATCAATTTGTTCAGTTATTATATTACTCTAAGACTTCTCGTTTCCTCTATTGATGCGATTAGCTGTTTATTCCTTCGATACCCTAATCTTCTATCAGTTTATCCCGTCATTATTTACGTTAATATATTAAATTTATATCGATTTATTACTCTAATACGTTTAGTTTCCTCCGTCTATGTGTTTAGTTATTTATTACTTTGCTACCTTAATTTTTTATCAGTTTATCTAGTTATCATTTACTTTAATACATTAAATTTATCTCGGTTTAGTATTCTAATACGTTTAGTTTCCTCTGTCAATGCGTTTAGTTATTTATTACTGGGATACTTTAAACCTTCCTATTAGTTTACTTAGTACTTTCATATTTTAAATAATTTCATCACATCGATTTCGAAATTCCACATCCCGCCCTTCTCAGTTTGATCTTAAGGTAATTGTGTTTACATTAGATTTTACGAGTGTCCACTGGACTACTCGGTGTGATCATTTTAGCCGATGTATAGAATCAATATTTAGGTCGAATTTTTGGGAGATGGGTGAAAGAGAGCCAGCCAAAAGACTAGTTCCCAATCTTCCCACCATCCCTATAGCGGACATAATATTTACGTTCGAGATCCGTCGTTACGCACGACAGAACTCTCACGGGCACACACTATAGGCGGAGGAACCGCACTTACACAGTATGACTAGTTATGTTTTAGTTTACTATCTTGCGTGTTGTGTGGCTGTAGGCCAGAAAAACTTCGACATATTACTGAAGATTCGTTTTCATAATACATATATTTATTGAAACAATTGCATCATGGTTCATTCATAGTTCGGTTCATGCATATCAACATACGACAAGAAATTCCCATACATACGAGCAAGTATAGCTTACATTAAGTTACTTGATTTCGCAGTATGAAAACAATTATCGAGAGTTGCTCCTTTGAATAAAATTGCTCTGGCGAAAAGTAGTCTATTCACTGAGTGAAAAAGCATTAAAACTTTGTGAAAATGGATTGGTATTTATACCTGTTCTGTGACCCTAACCTTGCGTGTTAATTTTTATGCGTTAAAAAAAAATTTGACCTTGCCATTATGTGTCTAATTTATTTCTAATTTTTATTATTTTTTTCGATTTATTTGACAATTTAATCATTAACAAGTAATTTTAATCATTTCTGACTAGAATTATTTTATTTTTCAATTTATTCATGAACTCTTTTAATTTTTTTGTAAATTGTCACTTTTTCGGTCAAAGTTTTGTTATCGTGCTATTTCTATGTCAATTCATGCATATCTTGGTGCGTTTGTTACTATTTTAATTTACTTTTATGTTTTCTATTTTCTATTTTAAATTATGTGTTTTCCTCGCATTTTTAGGTGTTTATTTGATGTTTATGGGTCCGATTTTAAAATGTGCGTGTTATGTTTGCGTGCTGTTTCCAATCCATTTAAACAAAATTTTGTACTGGCCCAACAATATCAGTTCAGTTTCGAAAGCAGCCAAATTGTCAATAGTATGTTTACCAAAATCTAGCGAAGATATTGTTGGGCCAGAACACAAGCGGCCTTGCAAATGTTTAAATGAATCGGTAACACACATGCAAATATAACATGCAGATTTAAATTCAAATCTATTAAAACACCAATTAACCCTATCAAAATATGAGAGAGAAAACAATAAAATATAAAATCATGAACACAAAAATAAATTAAAATAATAACAAAATGCAACAAGATCCGCACGAAATAAATATAGACATAACACGAAAACCCAACGATTTTGACCGAAATTTGACAATTTATTAAAAAATACAAAATTTCATGAAAATGAATTAAAAATCAAATAATTTGAATTAGAAATAATTCAATTAAAAATCTAAAGAAAAAATTGTCAAATAAAATCTCAAAATAATAAAATTAAAGATTAGAATATACCAGAAAATTCCAAGGTCAAAATTTGTTTTACTAAATCAAAAAGAACACGCAAGGTTAGGGTCGTACAATAGGTATATATACCGATTCATTTTTACACAATTTTAATCGGTTTTTAACCAGAATCAGTTTTCAGAAACTTTAAATTACGATGTAAGTTAGAGTTTTATTTGGAACTCTCTCCACGTCGCATCCTCGCAACCTCAATGGAGCTCTGCTTGGGTGTCTGCGTGGGGAGAGCGGTGTATTTATGCTATTTTGTTGAATGTATCGGATATATTATGCTTTTATTTTTAAATAAATTTTATAATGCATAAATTTATTTTTCATTGTCGAAATTTTTCCGGCCCACAGCCAAAGACACATCACAAGTTAGTAAAATCCGACATATTATTCGAATTCGTGTAAGTAAGTGGAAAATCGCCAATGATTCGTGCCCGTGAAGACTCCGGCGTGCGGAACGTCAATATTATCCCGTATAGGGGAAGAGAGGGATAAGGAAGTGGTCTTTTGGCTATTTCCTCGTCTCTCAATTTCCATAAACTCGACCTAAATTATATTTACACCCGGTTCAAAATCACCACACGAGTAGTCCAGTGGGCACTCATTAACTATAATATGAACACAATGCGCCTAAGGTCAAACAGTGGAAAGGTGACGGGATTATAAAATGAAATCGTTGTTACAAATTTAAAATCAATTATAGATTCAAACTATCACTATGTATTTAATATAACCATAATTTTCAAGCTATTAATAAGTTAAAGTAATCATAAATATTGAGCGAGGGCCGTGAACTTATAATAATTAATGACTTTAAGTTAGGGCAACGAAGTTAAATAAAATATAGATTCAAGCAGTCATTAGGAACTTAATTTAATCACGAATATCTAGTTGTTTTTTTTGTAACCAAAACCAATAGGGAAATCATTATAAATCTTCATGGTTATAGTCTCCAAAGATAGCCTAGATAATTAAAAGTCATGTGGGTAAACATAGGATGACAGTAGCAGTTAGGAATTACTAATTTCCCATCGAGGATCAGCACTGTTACCCAAGTAAATGTAGATTTTAATTAAGAATTGAATAAGATATAGAGGTTGTTTCGTAAAGTAGCCATTATAAACTTCTAACGTCCTGTCCGAGTAAGGAATAAAATAATGTAGCTATAGTAAACCTCAAGAATAAACGTGTTGAAAATTTTTCCTTGAATTAAATGTAGTAATTGTTATCACTTCCAGCTTAATGCTTAAAATTAGATAAGGATGTAGAGGGAAAAGGTAACGGGAAATTAATAGTTAAGGACCCTCAATCCAACGTGTAAAGAATTCAGTGAAAATGTTTGATACACAAAGAAAGCGGAGATTTTTTGGGAGAAATGTTAGACGCTATAGACGCTTGGGATAATGACAAAATTTGTAAAAGTTCAAAATAACAAGGAATAGATAGTAGGTACATTGTAATTTACTAAAATAATATTTAAAAGCCATAAAACTCAAGAAAATAAAAGATAGATTGAATCAAAGCGTACGTTAAATTACCTTTAGTAAAAATTTAGTTCCTTAAAACTAATTAAAAGTAACACAGAGAATAAACCTTGATCATAAATACAAATATTTCAGACAAATATCATAATAGTCACACTTTTACCATCGAATAATTAAATAAACCAGGACTCCGTCAGTATTCGTAAATACAGTAAAACTTCCACATCTGACGATTATCCAAAGCAGTTCATTAAATCCATTCCTTTCGTTGATTAAACCTAATGTCTTATCTAAGTTAAATAAATCAAAAGACACTTACGCCAAGACTCTTACTAGTACTGAAAAATTACAGTTTCTCGGATAGAAGGAAAATTTTTTTTTTAATTAGTATCGATACCAAAATTAATCCCCAACAACAACTGGCAAATTGTACTGATAGATAAAATCCATAAATAACAGAGTAGTTTCGACATGGATCCCTTCTAGCCAGCCGATGTCCACTACGATCGAATGTAAACGGATAAAATTTATAAAATAAAAAATAGCCAATCGTCCGTTAATACTCATAATTACTACGTGACCACCTGATTAACCCAGAGACCCCAACCAAGTGAGCGTGAATCTATAAATTAATAAAATAACTGTTGCGTATAAATTCAAATACTTCCCACCGACCAAAATAGGACGTACAATTCCAAGTGAGATCAAAGCAGCCCATCCCTCGCTTAAAACGATAAATTTCTGAAGAAACGAAAATAAAAATTGATAAAATTTAAATTCCGATTCATACTGGTAGTTAACAAAATCTGGCTGGAAAGAACTATCACCAAACTACGAACGAGCTTGAATCTGCAAGTGATAATTAATCAGATAAAAGCAGTGAAAAATTGAAAAACTTATTACAAATAAATCAATAGGCATCATCACTTACACACAATAATGCACCACCAAATTTAACATACATGCATGAACCAAACACAGCGAATTTTAGGCAAACGATTTAGTGTGTACCGCAACCTCTCCTAAAAATGTCAATCAATAAAATTTGTGTACACAAATAATACAACCACTTACCGAGAAGAGGAACACACAAGCACCCAGAGAAAGTAGCGAGTAGATCAACCAGAACAACTGCAGACACGCACATCTACTCGCGGTCGAGGAAGCGTGCGCAGGTAATAAAATCGCTCACCCTCAGACACACTCGATAATAATAAAATCACGGACGAAATCGAGATAAATCATTAATCCACAGATATTTGAAATGTATTTTCAACCGGATAGATTGGATAGAAACGCGCCAGTGACGCTCCCAGTTGAAGCCATGATTTCGAAATCTCGACCCAACGTTACAAGTAATCCATTCATACATTCAAATTTCCGTCTAATCATATAAGTCTTAGCCGGGAGCTCAATATCAACTGCGTGAATCCGATTTAGGCTAACGATAATTTAGAAAATAAAAAATTTTTGTTTTATTATGAATCTCACGTTAATTTTCAAGAAGTAAGTTACCGAGGTTAAGTCAAAACGCTAGATGTCAACCCCAAATCTCGTACACATTTTTTTTCTCTCCAACCGGTTCGATGAGGAATTAACCCGAATAGCGAATTCCATTAGCATTGTGTCAACCAACTTCTTTTGCATAGCCAAAATTATTTGATAAAGGAGATCTACAATTTTGCTGTCAAAGTGCCATGCCGAGAAAGCTCGGGATAGATCATTGATGATATTCCTAGTAATCAACAGATAAGGTAGGTTACCAACAATCTCCCAAATAATAATGGATTCTCCTGACATTAAAATGGATGGATAAGTAAATTAAATTTTACATTATTTTATTAACAATTCTCTTAGTAGTAATTCAGATAATTAAGCGATTATTCAATTAAGGATCTTTTCAGTAATATTAAATTTTTGTAAGCAAATTAAATAAACAATTTTTGTGATAAATCAAATAAATAAGAAAAATTCATTTAATTAATATTAGCTCAATAATACTAGATTTTCTTTTCGTAACAAATTAAATGGACAAATGAAGAAACGATCGAGGTGTTTTGTGAAATGATCTGCAGGACAAACGAGATAAATAGGTATAGTAAGTTAAAACAATGATTTTATAATCAACATTTAATAGAACCGGTTTGGGCATTTAAATTGCACCCTCCTAGTAATTTCACTAAGTATGCATATTTATAAGTTTTTATAAAAGTACATATATGTATTTTTAATAGGGATTTTATAGATAATGTGAGATTAAATTATATTTGATTTTTGAAAAATATTTTCTTCATTTTTTGAAAAAAAACGATGCTTACCCGTAACCATTTAGATGAAATTTAATCGAGACCTAATTTTCAATGTACCTGTGTAAGCAGACATTTACCACTGTTAATCTTCTCCCATGTAACTCTTAAAGCATAAAAGAAAACTACTCCTTTGTATAAGGAATGAACGATCACTAAAGAATCAAATTAATACTGTTTGACATCTATTATTTAAGTGATTCAAACAACAGAAATTAAAGTATTTTAATAAATTTAACAATTGATAAATTTAGAAACTTGAAACGTCAGTACTTGAGATTTTTAGGATAATCATGTAGGTTAAATTAGGATTGTACCACTGTCCAATAGTTGACCGGAACGGATAAACAGTTTGTAAAAATTGTTTCGTAAACGTAAAATTTTTAACTAAAACAACGAAAGAGTTAGCAAGATAATGACACTTGAAGTAGTTATAATGCCGAAAATAGGAGGTCGATATAATCAACATGAGGCGAGGGACAGGATAATTACTGCTCAAAAAATTTTAATGGTTCACTTTAAATAATTCTTGTTTAGAAAGATCAGGACCCTTTGTCTACGTTCCCACGCACATTGCCGATCAGTGGCGACAAGCCTGGCAACGCATCTGGCTGGAAAAATACCCCGATGTGCCCCAACCAAGAGAAACTCAATGGAACGCCTCACCCTCGGTGGGAAATGATAGGAGACCGTTTATGCAGAGCGGACAAATAGGCGGCCAGACTCCAGCCCAAGAAATTCATGACCGGGACCGAGCTCTTCTGGCACGTCTCCAAGACCACCAACGCCGGGTCGACTCCCACGTGATCTGAGCCCGACAATACTTGGCAAACGTGGAGGATGATATCGCGGCCGGTAGGATCGCCGATATCTACGATTATGTGCCGCCAGCCAACTCCAAGCGGATCAGAAATACAAAACGCCCAGTTTTCGTATACCGTGAGTACAAGGACCCTACCCAGGTCCTCCACCCAGTGAATGATCCGGCTATGGAGTCACAATGGACCATATATGATTAAATTTTAGTTAAATAAATAATTAGTTGATGTCCTTGAGTTTTCCTTGTCTGCTTAGTTAATATTGTAGAATTGTGTGATAAATTAATAACTCGAGATTTATAAAAAATCTGACAATTTAATACTTATAGTCCAAAAAATTTAATTTTCGTTATTATAGAAATGCAAACATTACAGACGGAACTAGCGCACGCACGGAAAACTAGCAAAAACTTTTACGACCAGATTGTTCAGCTGTCCCGCGAGATCCAGCAGACAAAAGCCACATGGGTGGACCCAAAGAAGGCCAAGTTAATGTATCAAAGGCTTACAGCAGCCCAAAAGGGATGGGCAGACGAAAAGCAATTAAATCAGAGCCTCAGAACGCAAATAAGGGGACTGGAGGTTGCACTATCTGCCTGTCAAGAGAGGGCAGCTGTAACTTACCCCCTCGTCTTTGCTCCTGCCCAATTAGCCTATCGAGAGACGGTAGCAACTCCAAAAACGACACCAACAACGAACAGTTATTGTCCTGGACGAAAAGAGCGGGCAAAACGCCGAGCCGCTCGAATATTGAAAATCCGCAACCAACAAACTAAAATGCATCATTACGATATGTAGCCACTTGTTTTAATTTTAATATATAATTGTCTAATTTTTTTTTGTTTTACGAGGAACTCAAACGATAAAATCTACGACATAAAAGGGACCTAATAATCTTAAGCGGGCACAAGTCTTCTAACGACAGCTCGTTGAACCCAGAGATCGTTCGGGCAATTACAGCATTAGTAATAACGCTCACTTTTTGCGGACGATCTACCCACTCGAACACAGTTCCAACGTTGGTTAGCAATGGGTGCCGAGTGGCAGCAAAGAAATATTTATATGGCGTTACCTGGGTAACCACAGTAAGATTAAAACAAACCATAGTACCCAGTAACCCACCAATATGTTCACACAAAGCATCCAGCGTTATGATGGGTGAAGATCAAAATAATCAAAAGAATGGATCAAAGACATAGAAAATACGCAGCGACTGACAAAAATATTCGAACTGTTATTAAAAGCAAATGCTTAGACTTTATGAGGAAACGTCAGAGAATCAGAAATAACAGATATCAAAACCAAAACTTGATTATTAAATATGTATACAATTGTGAAATCAATGACTGACAATGGGGAGAATTGGCAAATTATGAGCACAGAAAAGATAAAAGATTCGCAGAATTTGAGATTTGATTAAAAAAGGCTTAACTGTAATTCTGAATTCAAGTGAAAAGAAGATGGCTTGCCATCTGTGTCCTTTGTTCAACTCCTGACATTCTTTGTAGCATGTAAATAAATGTCCTGATTTTTTTACCTTAGATTATGTGAAAAAGTAAGGCTTTTCGTTTTAGATCTAACTATAGATAAATAGTTTGCTCCACACTGGAAAAAATTCAGGGGACGCACATGGACATTGTTCAAAATCTCATCGTAAAAATAGCATGCGGCACGAGATTGATAGAATTATTATTCACAAAAACCAGAAACAAAAATGGAAGAAACGAAAGTACTGGCTAATAGTTTTCAGAGCAACATAAATGAAAGCAATAAAATATAATCTATCAAAGTTACACCAGTTCAAAGAAGACTATCAGAAGATCCAATCTGGGCCAGGACTGGATTTTGTTTAAATGAATTGAAAATAGCACACAAATATAGCAATGAACATTTAAAATCAGACCCATAAACATCAAATAAACAACCTTAAAATATGAGAAAAATGCAATTAAATATAAAACCAAAAACATAAAAATAAATCAAAATAATAACAAATTGGTGCCAAGATCAGCACGAAACCAACATAAAAATAACAAGATAACATAAAGATTTGACCGAAAATTGAACAATTCATAAAAGTTTGCAGTGAACGAATAAAATGGAATATTTTGAATACGATATATCATATTAAAAAATTAAATAAAATAAATTGTTCATTTATTATAGAAATTGACAAAATAAGAATTAGATATTACAATTAAAATCAAGGTCAAATTTGGTTTAAATGCATCAAAAAGAATATACAAGGTTAGGGTCACAAAACAGGTATATATACCAATTCATTTTCGCAGAATTAAATGCACGAACTTAGTGAGCAGAGTCATTTTCTCGCAAACTAATCAGTCGAACTAAGGATCAACTATCAGTGATAAAATTTCCGTAATACGAACTCAAGCACTCTTCTATGTAAGCACTACTTGAGCATATGTATGAGAAAATAATTGTTGCGTATGCTAAGGAATGCTGGAAGACAAATGTGATGTACCGATTGTGATTCAAAATATATTTTTTTAATGAAAAGTATTATAGCTGTGGAAATTTTTCCGGCCCACAGCCGAAACACACCGCAAGTCAGTAAAATCCACATAACAATTCGAAATGTGTAAGTGCAGGTTCATCCGCCAATATCTCGTGCCCATGAAGATTCTGAGCGCGTAACGCTGGAATCTAAACGTCAATTCTCACAACCTATAGGGGTAGATGGAAGATAGAGGAGCAGTCTTTTGGCTGTCTCTTCGACATCCATCTCCCGAAAAATCGACCTAAATTGATATTGACTCATCGGCTAAAAATCATCTACATCGAATAGTCCAGTGGGCACTCATAAAATCTTAATATCAACATGTCTAACCTTAGGATCAAATAAAGCAGGTAAGTATGAGAAATCGAGTGGAAAATCGTTGCAACGATAAAGTTAATTATCTATAGTAAATAAACTAATTTAACAGCTTGAATAAAAGCCTTAAAAAATTAGAACCACCTAATAACGATAAAACTATAGAGTACTAACCTGAAAAATTCGAATCAAAACTGAAATAAAACTTCTCAATATTAAAGTTGTTCGGTAGATGGTGAGTAGAGTATAAAATTGGCACTATTAAAGAGTGAATTGAATAAACAAAAAATCTTAGAGAATCTAAATCCGTAATATCGATGGCGTTTACGAGTTACAAAGGATGATCAATAATAATATCAACGTTAGAAAAATCCAAAGATAATAAACTATGAACACAAAGAATAATCGTGGAAGATTATGTTTATGTAAAACAATATAGAGATAAAATATAGATACCCCGAATGAGTATTACTGCCGAGTTCTCTACTAAAAGCACGATTATATCAAGCCCAACTTAAAACAAACATCATAATATATATAAACACCACTGTAAAACCCATCAAATAAGATAATCGACGTTATGAATACTGAATAAAATTGATTTAACCCAGTAAGGAGTTCAGTTAATCAAATTCAAAATGCGCCATCATAGTAATATACCCCCTGGACGTGCATACGAAAATAAATTACAAACCCTAATCACAATCAGCGTAAATCAGTCAGGAGGTAACTACAATCAACCATTTTTCGACAAGAATTCAAAATTTCTAATAATCTACGACATAATTACAAAACATTAAAATTCGTAATACGAGGCAGAAATCATAATAATTCCACGAGGGCGAGTAACTCTGTGGTAGCCGATGCGGATATCTTGATAAACCAACTAGAGTAAGGAGTGGTTCTGTCTTTTGCCACCGAGATCTAACGAGTAATTGAAATGACTATTCACCGACTGATACCCTGTAGGAAGTACTGTTTGTAATCTATTATTTTACAAACCATTTTAAACATAATCTTTTTGAGAAAAGATTTATACTACGTACGGACCATAAAGCGATAACATATATGATGAAGACAAAGAAAGTTATCACTCGACAATCCCAGACATGGATCAACTATTTGAGCAGTTTGGAAAAAGAATATTAATTTAGGAAAGGAACAGAACATTAATATTGTTTTGTTTGTAGTTTTTTTTAATAAAGTTTGGAATTTATTATAATTTAGTTTTTAATGGACGTATTAAATTTACGAAATCAAACTGCTAATAAATGCATCCTAACTAACATCACGATATTTTTTGATATTATCAAGAAACTTATTTTTATAATGAAAATAATCCTGGAACCAATGTCATTTTTCACCACAAATAATGCATTTTTCAAAAATGGGTACTCATACCTTCTATTTATATCTTCTACCCATTGCTAATTTTGGCTACGGTAAATGTGAAGGTCCTAAACTTTGGTATATATTTATTTTGCTATGTTCTTCAAAGAATCTGTTCGTAGTTTTGTTTTTGGGCTATTTGAAATTCTGTTGTTTCTCAAATATTGTTCTCATTGGAAATATTCTATTCATCCGTGATGGTTTCCTATGTGTTGCATTGATTCGTGTATATAATATTCATCTTTTCATGATACATAGTGTGGGGTTAGTGGTTTCTGGCCTTGACCCCTTTACATACAAGCTTTCCTATCCCGCCAATGGTTACCCGTTGTTAGACAACGCCAAAAGTGAGCTCTAACTGTAGAACTGCTAAGGTCCGGCCTCATGGTGGGTTCAACGCACTACCGATAAAAGGTCTACTCGCGATTTGCAATCTTTGTCCCTTCTGTATAAACTTGACATTATAAGAGTTCTGTTTCAATTATTTCTTCATTTCTAACTTATCAATTTTTCAAAGTAGCGTTAATAAATGCACAAGATAAGCATGAAAATATTTTATTCGGACAATACAACATATAAATTGTGAGTCATTTCTCCAACATCATCAAATCTCGATTCATCTTTACACTACTCACTATAAAATTCCGTATCTGGCACGTATTTACAATTATCATTATTAGTTATATATTCATATTTTTCATCATTCAATACATGCAAACAATCATCATACAATTCCCTATTCGATATATTACTCATACTTATTGCAGTGCTCCAATCCCCTCCTCTCGCGGTGGAACATATCCATTTGGGTATTGGTTTCCATGTTCCTCTTCATCGTCGTCCATGGCTGCAACTGGTCTCTGATATTGTCGGTCTCGGTTACTTCTATCATTACCTTGGAACTTTGCTCTTGCTTCTTCTTGGTCATTTTCTCTCACATCTCTCCATTTTTCAGTTCTCTTAAAGCATTGGTGCTTAAAATGTCCGGCTTTATGACAATGGTGATATTTCACATTAAGACATTCTGATCTTCAATGTCCCTCTTCAAAACATGCCCAGCATTTGAATTTTGACTGGATATTTCTCTGTACAACTTGCTTGTTGAAATTGTGTTGCTTCTTCGAGTATTCTCTGTTTTGTCTAGATTCGCCGACTGTATATCTATTCGAAACGTAGTTTTATCTTTGTGGCATTGGTTGTGCTCGAATATTTGAGGTCCTTCTGACTACATCTGCGTATCTTCTATCTATTTTCATAACTGCCATCTAAATATTGTTTCGATTTAATTCTTCATTTAACTTTTCGTGCATTTTAATTCTCTTTTTTATTTCGAAGGCCAATTTATATTCGTTTAACATTAAATCTTTTTTTAATCTTGATCTCCCACCGAATTGAAAATAAGAAATTTCATGTTTCAGAATTCTTCTAGCCAATTTCTCAATTTTCTCACAGAAATCATTGACAGAATCTTCACCTTGTATGTATTCCGGTGTTTCACTTAAGTCTTCCATCAAATTCATTGGTTTTCTGAAAACTGATCTCAATCTGTCCACATAACTCCGCTTCTCGTCAATTTAGTCATATTTCTTGATTGCCTTAGTTGATAAAAAGGCTTTTATAAATATTCATTTTAAATCCTCGGCAATTGACATTAGTTCGAAGAATCTCTCTGCTTCTTTGATGAAATCTTCGATACCATCTCCCATTTCGAAATTTTCAGATGCCTTGATAAAGTTGGCCATCGTGGTTGCCATATTAGCAGTTTGATTTTGTAAATTTAATACGTTCATTAAAAACTAAATTATAATAAATTCCAAACTTTATTCAAAAAACTAAAAACAAAACAATATTAAAACAACTATCTAAAGTTGTTTTTAATTATAAATGGTTTTTAATATTTCTTTTGAGGACATTTTAGCAAGCATGAATTAACAATTGAATAGGGAATATTTGTTTCAGACAATTAAAAATGTAAATAAAATGTATAGTAAAAAATTATTTTTTGTGAAATTTTTATAATATGTGGTTGTTTTGCTGGATAAATTTTATTGGTCTCTTGTAGTTGCAATTTAAATTTGAAAATTTTGTTAATTTTTAAGTTTAAATAAATTTTAGAATTCTTTGAATTTCAAATCGTTTTGAAAGTGTAATTATATTGCCACAGTAAACTGAAGTGTATTAATTTATAAATATATGAATTTCTTCGATTTTAAATTGGAATAATAATAAATTGAAATGTGTGACATTGATGGCTCATCCAATAGACTAGTTGATCATGAATGTCTTGGACATTTCAAATTTTTACTAGGAGAATTGGTAAGCAAAAAAAAAATTGAATCGAAATTAGGCAATCGTAAAATGGAGTTAATACTTTATGTTGATTTTGATTATGCTCAAGAATCTACCATTTATATTCCAAAAGACATGCAATTTAAAAAGAATAAAATCAAATCTCAATCGGCAAATAATCGAGGAAATAATATTAATGCACAAACATTCAATAAATATTTAATTTAAATTACAAACATTCCTAAATATTAATTTTGCAATCAAGAATTTTACTTTTAAACTTATTTAAATTTATCATTATAAGTTTATTAAAATTCGTTACATATTTTTAACACGAGAATTACCTCTTCGATTTAATTATCCTAACAGTATCGTTTGTTGTTGACTGTAGTTAGGGACCAATAATATTTACAAGAGTAGTGAATTGTGAGCCATTTAGCACAGTGGCTTCTCATTGGCGGAAAAAATGCATGACTCATACCAAAATGTCCGACGAAGAATAAAGCATCGAAAGTGTCATCTTCCGGATGAGTCATGCCTTTTTTTCTGCCAATCAGAAGCGACTGTGCTAGATGACTCACAAGTCACTACTGTGGGGCTACAGGAGGTCGTTATGACCTCGACCCCCAATCATATAATTCTACATGCCTGCCACTGGTTACCCGTTGCTAGGCAACGTTGGTACTGTAACCGATGGTTCTGTGACCGTCAAAGGTGAGTGTTGGGCTATAAGCCATAATTTAAACAAAAATGAGAAAATTGTGTAAATTAAAACAAAATAATTAATGAGGTTTGGAAATTGTCAATATGGCTGCTGTAACATAAGCACGTACCGCAAGCAGAAATCAAAAATAAAATAAAACATATTAAATAAAACAAAATAAAAACATAACAAAATTAAATAAAACAAATATTAATTAAAATCATTGAAAAGCCTACAGATGCAGAAAGAAACACAAAACCAAAATATAAAACCGCCAAAACCTTGCAAAAGAAGGTTTAGAAAATACATAGGCGGAAGCGGCGACCAAAAATTTAAATATCAAAGGGTAAAAAGAGAAACAATCAAAAAGAATGGTTAAACAATAAAAAATAAAAATTTACGAAATATTGAGAAAATAATATCAAAAAATAGAGAAAAATAAGGAGAAAAATAAAATATTTAAAATAAAATTAAAGCAATAAAATCCCCCGAAAAATAGCCGATAAAGGCTCAAAATACTCTGATTGGTCGCACCCAGGCATGAAAACAGTATATATACAGCAGTCATTTTCATAATTTTTAGACTTTTAGAAAATTTTGTAGACACAAAATTTTTAGTCAGTTGTTGAGACAATTTGTTTTAGACAATTGTTTAGTCAATTTTTATGCCAACGTATGACAATTTTTCAAATTTGGATGCTTGACTGATTGTAAGTATTGTTTTTTGTAGAAATATATTTTTCTAAGTTAATGTTTTATTTAATTTAACTTATTCTGGATGGCCGCGATGTCTTTTGGCATCGCTCGGCAGGTTCCCCCTAACTTATTTATATTCATTTTATATACATTAGTTGTGGAGAATGGCAGGGCAACATTCAATTCCGGCCGTTAAATTGGCAGGACTTGACGTGTTGCTTTGTCACAAACTACCCTTCGGTGTCTGCCTAGTCTGGTCTGGTCTCGTTACACTGATCGCGGGGTAGGACTCCGTCATAATTCACCGTGGCGGCCATTGCGATGTTGGTCGGAGCGGTAAGAGGGTAAACTGCGGGAAGATCGCCATAATTAAGGGGATAACATTTGTGTAAATGTTTAAGTAGGAAAATTGAATTTTAATTTAACTCCTCCCGATTATTATATTGTCAAGGGTACGACTAGTGATAGAAATTTAGGTCAACGAAAGTAGAAAGTAGGGTTAGATCACGTACATTGTTTGATAATCATCGTGGTGGAAAATTAAAATAAAATGATACATTTGGCATAGATCTGTGAGATGATAATATAAAGATTTACGAATGGTGGTAACTGTGGCGACCATAGGAAAGCAAATATGAGTTATTGGACTAAAATAATGACATTATAATAATGCATTCATTTCAATTTACCATAGGCTAACGTTTGTATGAAACAAGGAATTTTCCATAAAATAAGGGTGGAACGCTGCCCAAATTTTTGAAAAATATTTTAATAAATAAACAGTAATGATGACAAATTGATATAGGAATTGTAGAAATAGATGAGTATGAACAAGCGTATAGATAGAAAGAGACGTAAGACCTTCCATCGGCAGTCAGGAACCCGAAAGTGAAAATATCATGAGGAGTAGTTCTAGAAATGGAGCTCACCTGCTCATGAATTTTCAGCTGCTATATACAGTACCAACATGAGCTTGCTCATGGGTATATAGTGGTAGGATTAAAATTGTGGAGCGTCTTGGTGAGACAGGATAGACCCTAGGAAAAGAAGGCATTTTGATAGAGGGAAGTAAGTTTGAATAAGCTTTGCACAGATTTAAACAAATTAATTACACCCAGTACACCAGCATGAGCTTTGTTTCCAAAACTGTTAAGACCCAGTCTACAGCTTGTCCAGCGAGCTACCGATAGAAGGCCTGCACTCGTCTTATCTTCTTTAGGTCCCTTACTCACTTCACTTCGACTCATATTATCATGACCCTGAGAGAGACTTATTCCCAGTGTCGATATATTTAACTTGAAAACAAATAAATGATGGAAGATTTTTTTTTACTCATCAATACGCTACACTTATCGAACAACAACTCCCGTCTCAAAGTAATTTTTGCTGCTTTTGCCGTTTTCTTTCGGCCCTCCCTGGTCTTGCACGGGACTTCAGTTTAAATGGTTGTTGTAGTCTACTTGGGCTGGGGCGAACACCAGAGGATAGGTAACAACCTGCCCCTCCTGACTGACCGCCACTGCTACCTCCAGCCCATGAATCTGGACCTTCTGGGCTTGGTTCAGGGCTCTATCCTCCTGCCAGCTCTTCTGCGCCGCGTCGATCTCTCAACAAAGCCGGCTGGGACCAAGTAGCTCTAATCCGCGGCAGCTCGCGGCTCAGTTGGAGAAATTGTTGGTGCAGACTCGTATCTTCCCTGCGGAGGTCCCTCAACTCCTGGCTGACCCTCGGTATGGCATCCATCATCAACTTTCCTTAATGAAAATAGGTATTAGGTAAATCATAAAGTTAGTTTCAGCGGTTGTGTGGGAAATCACAGTCTCGAAATTGTTCTAGCATTTTGATTTTTCCTATTCCTGAATAAGTAGGTTCATATTTACTGTACTTAATCTTTGAGTAGAAATATCATCATTCCGATTTCTCTGAATTAATTAAAAGTAATTTCTCATAACTCATTTATTTAATCAAAAAAAAATCACAAAAATTCCAGTCGACTATTGCCCCTCATTCATATAACGCTTCCGTGAGTAGTCATGTTCCTCCACACACCGATCCTCCAGTATCTCCCGAATGTCCGGTTGCAGTAGACTCTTTAGGACCACCAGATGGATGGGTGCGTTGCTTTCCAGCAATGCCGGATCCCGATGGCCACAGGCCACTCCACAGGTGGGCAGGTGCCCGTCCGAGCTGGGGACACGCCTACCGGTGATATTCCGATCCATCTCGGCGAGGTGTTCCCTCGCCGGTTCGCCAAATATCGATACCAACACTCCAACTGCCCCAGGCGGTGGAGCTCGCCCTCCGCCCCCTGCTGAACCTCCCGTGCCGGACTCCCACCCGGCTCCCTCTGATAAGAATGCCGGGGAGCTCGACATTCCCTCCCTGTCCACTTCTGCTCGGCCACTCGGGGCGCCACAAGTCGACATGGCACAGCCACGATCCCACAACGCCCGCCGACATCTCCTGGCGATTCCGGTTATTGGTTATGATTCGAAATTCATTGTTGAACAATCATTGAAACGAATGAGTACAATAGCAAAAATATATTTTTTCATGATACATCAGAGGTGGCTAGAGCAGCCGCACCTGTCAAGCGACTCTCACTTCGCGCACTTCCCTGGTCGCGCCTCGAATTGGGCTTGGTTGGACGAGCTTGGATCTCGGAGAGTTTTCGATCGGGCACTCCCGTAGTCGACCTTCCATTAATCTCCTCGGCATCAGTTTCATACACAGATACTGTTGATATTGGAAAATTTGACATAGTACTTCTGAATCAATATGGGTTCGGTTTCCTATTTATATCTCGTTGCTCTGTGTGTCAACACGTAGCCCATAATGATTCCGACACATCGCAATGATTGGTGGCTGTCTTATATTGATCATAAATTTCTCTCTCCTTGGCGATTTCCAACTTTTTCTCTACCCACTCATTTAATCATTTCTTTCCATTCTGTATACACCTGATTCAATTCATTAAAAACTTTTACAATAGAAGTTTTAATGAACAACCAATTACAATTATGGTTGTTTATGAATTAGCCATTTTTAAAATGGGTGGCAGGTAATTTTTTTAATAAAGTATATTTTAGGGCTTGGATTGTGATCTCGTATATTTATGAGATCATTATTCAAGCTCTTAAATAATACTTTTCATCATCATTTATTATAAATTTAGTTTTAATTAGTTTTTTTAGGTTTTTTAGGAATTTATGCCAATTTATGCAAATTAATGGAATTATTTTCTAATAAATGTAAGTCAGATTAATTGAAAACTAAAATTTATTATTAAAAAGTTTCTATATTCGAATAAACTATTCCTCTGTTCCTTGGAAATTTGTTTTGGCTCCCATCTTTTTTACCTTTTGACAAATCCAAATTTTTGATAATTATTGATTTTATGAGGCTTTGGAAATTTCTGTTAATTTCCCAAATTTATAAAAATCTTCCTCATTTTCTATGGTATTAATGTTTTTTATACTTTATAAAACAAAAATTTTTAACTTAAGTTATCGGAAAACTTATGTTTTCCGTATTTTTTAAACTGCTCATTTGAAGGTTCTGGTTCCACTGCTCCTGGTAAATTGCAAATGAGGTAAAAACTCAAAAACCTAGAGTTTCGATGGATATTGTGGGGTTTATGGTTTCAACAACCTTGACCCCAGATGAAAATTTTTCTTTCGTACTCCCAGTGGTTACCCGTTGCTAGGCAACATTGGAAATGTAACCATGGGTTTTGAGGTCGCCAAAGGTGAGCGCCACGCGGGAACTGCTCTGGCCCGAACTTAAACTGGGTCCAACGCACTACCGTTAGAAGGTCTACGTGCGATTTATCATTCCCGTCCCTTACTGATGATAGATGGTTCTATTCGCGTCCTTGGCTCGCTGTCTGATTGACGCTATTTGCGTGGGTTTAATTCAATTAAAATTTTATCAATCGGAATTCAAATCATTACTTGAACACGACACTCAACAAATTTTATTTAATAAAACATTCTGAACTTATTTCACGCCTTCGGGTCTTTTACTTGAACGGCCCGTCGTTTGGCCCGTTTGGATCTGCCGGGGCGGTGCTTAACTCGTTTGGCAGCATGTTTCGAAGTTGACGAGGCTTATAGGTATGCTAGCTACGTCGGGGCGAAGACTAGGGGTAGGTCACTGTCGCTCCTTCTTGAAATTCGGACAGTGCCACATCCAAGCCCCTAAGTTGTGTCTTTAGACTCTGGTTGAGCTGTTTTTCCTCAGCCCAACCCTTCTGCATTGCTGTTAATCTTTGATTTAGACGTTTAGCCTTGTTTGGTTCCACCCAAGTACTCTTTGTCAATTGAACTTTGGTTGTCAGCTGTATGATTTGTTGGTGTAGGTCTTTAATTATCGTTTGTGCCTTTGCCAGTTCTTGTTGCAGAATCTTGTGGGAATTCATGTCTACAATAGAAGGGTAAAATCAATTTATCGTTAATAAGGGTTAGTTAAATTTATAAGGGGTCCTATATCTTATGGCGTCGGATTGCGACTAGTATTCCCTTTTTTTTGATCGGATTTTTTATTTAGCAATGCCAAGAATAACCTAACTAAACACATGTATTTAATGTATAACCAAAAGAATCATCGCTGTGAGTCAGATCTTTAACAGCATCGGTCGGAGCTTGTTCGCGGAGCATATGGATGCCCGCAATGGGCGTTTGGCGTTTCGTTTGTCCGTTCTCCTCTTCCTATCCATAGTTGGCGTGGGACTACCATGTTGATCGCCTCCGTTGGCCTGTTCAGTCTGGGATCGTCCAAACTGAACGACGTGTTGTACGGAGGGGCGTACCCGTCCGTACTTGGGATTAATCCGGCCACAATGTCCCGGTTGATCTCACCTAGGTGTCGTTGTGCCCGTCGGATTTGCTGACTGGTTTGTCTCTGGTGTTCCTCCAAGCGTGCGAGGAGGTGTTCCGCTTGACCTCTTATCTCCCGCGCCGGGTTTCGACCGGGCTCTCATTTGATCGCAACGAAAGGAAGTTCTATGTCGTCACTGATTTTCTGATCTTTTCCTTGGGATTCTCTGACCGGTGAGATTGAGAAACCCGCGTCCCACATCGCTTGCAGGCACCGCGCAGCTGAATGCGCCGGAAAGCGTAGTGTGACCCGAGACGCGTCAATCCACGAGTCCTCTGGAAAAGATAATACATTATTGAGTATAATTCGTCATTTAGGTCTATGTTATTGAGTCGATAGTCTATGTTCCTTCAGTCATAAGTCGTTTCAATGGTAAGTGATGGGTCACTTAGAGTTTAATTTAAAGTAGGGTCAGGGTACCGAAGATTCTTACTACTGAATCCATTTACTCAGGTCCCCCCGTTTGGTCTGGTTTATAATCCAGTGTTTCGTTAATATGGTCAACCCTTGTAGAGTCCTGTGGCGGGAACCTTTATTGCCCCTCCCCTCGGCCGTTGCTTCAACCACCACACCTCACCGATCGTTCGATTTCGAGGTAATATCCTTGAAAAAGACCTTTAAATATTTCAAGTATCAATAGTCAAGAGTTGGCGTTCGCTATGGATATCAAAACAGTACTGGCAAATCACGACGGGACCAAAATAGACTCGGAACGATAAAATTAGGTGGGACATTAAAAAATTTCTGAGTACCCTAAAGGAAAATAAAAATAAAGGTGAAATTAGAATATATCATTATAAAAACATTGAAGTAGTACGGGTAGGTTGATTAATAATAAAAGAAAATAAGTTATGACTAACATTAATTAAAGGGGATCTCCCTTAAATATATCCAGTAAGGTGATGAGCGTTCCTAGGTGGGAACCAAGCGAATAGGTTACGGGGTATTGCTAAATCACGGAGTGGTACTAGGAAAAATAATTAAATAAAAATTTAAGTAGCATAAATTGAGTAAACTAAGGAAATCGGTATAAGACGTCAGAGTCATACAAATAGAGTTGGCTTGATTTTTCGATGAGTTGCATCGTCTATACTATAGATAAAATTGATATTGTGGAAACATACACACTTGGGTTAAAGCTATTTGTTCTTGTTTTAATGAGCAACATCTTTTACTATTGGAAGTAGAGAAATGACATACAGATTAAATAAAACCTACAAACAAAAACACATGATAAAAATTACATAAAAATTTTTAAAATCTTAAATTGGATTAATGAGCAAAATCGCTTATCATTAAAATCCGCAAATTTACGTCAGGTAAAAACCTTATGTTAAATCTCGATAGCTAATTTTAAAGAAAACGTAAAAATATTATTTACAGATGTATTTCAAATTTATTTCTTCATTAATTTATTGATATTCTAAACTAATATTCTGATGGAATTTCAGCCGGAAAAATCAAATCAAATTGCCATAGAAAATAGAGAGGAATATTCCCATTTTTAAAGATCATTAGGATATCAAAAATCTATTCGAATTTCACAGCGAAATTCCGAGGAAATAATTATCAGACTATTTTGAAATAATATTATGTTTTTTAAATAAATTATAGTTTAAAATCTGTCACACTCACTTTAAATCTCAACAATTCTAAAATTAAACCTATAATTTCCTAAAATGCTGCGGAAATATCCATCAATTATAACAAATCGAAATATAAGGTCCTTTAAATTTTACTGGAAAAAAAAATCTTACTGTACATTTGATGGAAATTAAATTGATCATAACGTTGATGTGTATTCCAGCTATTATACAAATCTATTCATTGAAATACAGTGGTTACGGGTTCGAACGATGGTGACAAGTGGTGATTGGCTTGATAAAAATTATTGAACATGTGGAATTGGATGAGTTTGTATTTATTTCGCGTGATGATAAAAATTTTTATTGGCGATAATTCCGCTGATTAACTCAAATATATATATTTTCATAATACAGTTAAGTTTCTTTTCTGCCGCTCTTCGGTTTTAGGATGGACTGGGACCGTTCTGGACGATCTTTGGCGTTTGATTCATCTAATTAGTGCTCAAGGAAATTTTATTATTAGTTTAACAACTGTGTTACTTATTACCTGCTGATGTTCTCCGAGCTTGGTCCGGTTCTCTGTGGGTCTTTGTCGGGCGCATTCGAGCATCGTGCGTTCGTTTGTCTAGTTGCCGAATTTTTATACTTTTCAGACATCGAGATTTTGTTTTGTGTTCAGCTTAACCCAGTCCACACTTTATATACGGGTACGTATGCACACACTCATCCGCGAATCAGATCTCCAGATTGGCACATCTACTGTTTTCACAGTAGTATGTCGGCATGTTCCGATGTCTGGTGAGTGAGTGTATCAATCCTATTCGGAGCGATTTATTGATTGACATTTAAGAAATGTCAAATTACATGCGGACTAGTATTTATGTGTCTTGTCCTCGTGATTTCTTCGATCCTAGTGTTGTTCAATTTCGATTTAGAGATTTAAGATGAATACATTTTTATGCGGCTTACCGTCATGAAACGTTTCTCTCTGTTTTATTTAGTGAGTCTTTATTTATGTATAGGTTTATCGATTATATTTCCTATTAGTAGGTTTGGTCTTCTAATTCACTTGCAGGGTGGCCTATCCATCGAGTGGCTTGGTTCGATTTTTTCACTATTATTTCTGCTGCAATCTCGGTTGACGGGAGTGGTTTTTTCAATTTGGCAGGATCGGTTTATGGCGGTGGGTTCGTAAACTATTTATCGGTAATCTATCCTGAACACTATAACGTCGGCCTGTCTGCGAATTATTTGGATTTATTACTTGTGGTTTTTGCTCAACTTTATTATGTGATCATTCCACCTGTATGTCTACTATCGGTGAGCGGTTATTCGTTTTATTACAAAATTTATTTGTTGTCGCTGGCAGTTTATTTCAGGTATCGTAATAGTTGGTTAATGCATGTACTATCCGTGGTCTCGTATTTAACTAATATGTTTATTATCAGCAATTTAGCCTGAGACTTTTAGATGGTCTATTTACTATTGAAGTTTATTCCAAATCGTCTCAATATTTCGCTGGTATTTTACTATCACATTTCATTAATCTCCAACACTTAATCTAATCTATTTTCAATTACGACTTATCTAATTTATTTTGTGGTTAACTAGTAAATTTGCTATTACGATTTACTTTAGTTATTTTACATTTGATTAAGCTATTTTCTATGGCGATCTATTCTAATCATTTTATATTTAATTTAATCTAGTTTCAATTATGATTTATCCTATCTAATTTGTGGTCAATCAGTAAGTTTATTATTACGATTTACACTATTCATGTTATATTGGATTAATCTATGTTCTATGGCGATCTATTCTAAACATTTTATTTTGAATTTAATCTAGTTTCAATTATGATTTATCCTATCTAATTTGTGGTCAATCAGTAAGTTTATTATTACGCTTTACACTGTTTATATTATATTGGATTAATCTACGTTTTATGGCAATCTATTCTCATCATTTTATATTTAATTAGTGCATTTACTATTTCTAATAATTTCAGGGATTTTCTCCTGATCTGACCACTACTGATTGATCTTAGATGCTGCCTGAGCTGGTCGTGTTCATCAAGAGTTTCCATCTATTCGTGGCAGACCTTCAACTTGAGACCTGAATGCCTCCAATGTTCCGACTATAATCCCTGTTCATCACTTGACACAACTACCTCTTATATTTATGTGGATTTTTATTAATGAATAGTTTTCCTACTTTTGTAATATGATTTCCTATGATACTCGTTCACGTTCTTTCACAAAATTAGATTCATGTATCCTATTGATTACGTTTCCATATAAAGCAGTTGGATTAGGGGTGGGTTATTTATGAATTAATTCTTCGTGATTTTATAAGTATCCCAATATTCTTTTAAGATTCATTATGTTAACGGATTGTGTTTTGTTGTCTAATAATTATCGTTGGATGTAAATCGGTTACGAAGGTTAATCTTATTTCAGAAAGCTATAGTTTGGATGTAATTCTACTAGAGCGTGATAAGAGAGTTTCACTTTATTTACACTACTATGATTTAATATAGGTTTGATTTATTCGTATTAGAGTGGGTTTTAATGTTAAATTTTTGCATTTTTTGAACGGTTTAAAGCACTGATTCCTGAATAACATTTTCTCGTTTAGAAATCCTCACAAAAGTGTTGGATTATTGACAATTTAAAGGGCATATTTTTAATTCATTGGATTTTTACTGCGCTTTAGAAGTTTGGGAGTAATCAGTATATATTTTTGAGTGGACGATTATGGAGATTTTAACCATTAACTTAAATTAAGATCGACTTTCTAATTATTATTTATGACTTGAATACATTATTAATTTATAGAATTTTTACTTTCAATATTTCTTTTAAGATCATAGCAACAATTTTAATGACATCGCTTTCCCCGTACCTTTCCCTAGATTGGTCCTAAGACAAGCTTGTATCGATATTAATAGTTTAAGAGTGTCCACTGGACTACTCGGTGTGGTGATTTTGAGCCGTGAATTGCAAATAATATTTAGATCGAGTTTATAGGAAATGAGTGCCGACGAAACAGCCAAAAGACTATTTCCCCTTCACCCTTTTCCCCCATACGGAATGATATTGACGTTTCAGCTCCTGCGTTCTCACGCCGGAGCCTTCAAGGGCACGAATTATTGGCGATTGTACAAGCACTTACACAATTCGGTTGTGTGTTTGATTTTAATAGCTTGTAATATGTGTCGGCTGTGGGCTGGAAAAATTTCGACAGAAAAGTCTATTCGTTTAAATACACATATATTTTTGCCATATACTTTGCATCATAGTTGCCGTTGATAATATTCATAGATCATATATCATAACTTTCTCTCCCCACGCCTACACCCAAGCAGAGCTCCTTCGAGGTTGCAAGGATGCAACGTGGAGAGAGTTTTCGAACATTCTGTCACTCACATCAAAGTTGCTAGACTGATTAAGACTGATTAGACGATGGATTTGATCCAAAAATTCGATTAGAATTCGATTTCAAGTTTTATAAAAACTGATTAAAATTATGTGAAAATGAATCGGTATATATACCTATTGTACTACCCTAACCTTGCGTGTTAATTTTGATTTAGCAAAACAAAATTTGACCTTGTGATTTTCTAGTATATTCTAATCTTAATTTTATTATTTTTATAATTTAATTCGACAATTTTCTTTTTAATTTTTTAATTGAATTGTTTCCAATTCCAAATATTTGCTTTTTATTCCATTTTCACGGAATTTCGCATTTTTTGGCAAATTGTCAAATTTCGGTCAAATTGTTAGGTTTTCGTGTTATTTTTATGTTTATTTCGTGCGGATCTTGTTGCACTCTGTTATCATTTTAATTTATTATCGTGTTTTATAATTTTATATTTAATTGTTTTCTTTCTCGTATTTTAGCAGGGTTAGTTGATGTTTTAATAGGTTCGATTTTAAATCTGCATGTTGTATTTGCGTGTGTATTACCGATTCATTTAAACACTTTGCAAGGCCGTTTGTGTTCTGGCCCAATAATATTTTTGAAATATCTGAAAAGTTGTAAAAATATTAAATTGATTGAATTTCATGAAAAATCTTACGAAATTATTTCTTAATTTTCTCTGCAACTCAAAGTAGAGTTTTTGGTATTTTTTTCAAAAATTTTCGGCTTTAATTTAAAAAAAATTGTCTAAAAGTTACTAAAAATAGTTTATATAGAGTTTTTAATGAATTGAACATTTCTACATTTTGAAAGTTTGCATGCATTATTTACTATGTATTATGTTTTATGTTAAAAAAAATTTTCTTCTAATTCCTTCCTTCCTATATTATAATTTTTTATTCAATTGAACAAATTACATGCAGACACGGGTAAGTATGTATGTCCCTATATTATAACTTTATTGATTTTTCATTTTATTATAGGAGTTTTTAATGAATTGAATCAGGTGTATCTGGTCTAATCATTGGATGTTTCCTTTCACAAATGTGGATATCACGCAGGGAACTTCAGTCATCCCTCTCCCCGGTTCCATTGTCAATATCTACCCATCGATCATCGAGGTTCGACTCGGACGATCTGCCATCCCACCAACCAATCCACTCAGATAACTACTCCCCTCTCCATCGGATATTTCCTCGAGACAGCCGGCCTCGTCCTCAGTTACCCAGCTAGATTGGCTCAACATTCGTCGCACTCCATCGTCGGGGACGGTCTCCCCAATATCGTGGACGCAAGAATCCAATATCTGCGTTTTCAAGTTTTTTCATCTCGGACATGATATACCGGTACAATTTTATAAATAAATCTTTAGTATTGATGAAAATTTAGATTTAATGATTCAATTGTGTCTATGTTAATTAAAATCGAGAATTTGACGTTTTGTTTTATTGTTTTTGATAATAGAATGAATTTCAGAACTAAATTCAAATATCGCTTAATTTGTAATGGAAGAAATTCTATTTTCAATTATTCGAACAATCATCTATTTCATTTTTCACCCTTTTATAATTGTCGCTTTTGCAGTATGTCAAGCTACAGAGGAGAGATCATGCGAGTACACAAATTTTCCACAAATAATCAATCCATAAAAATTTCCCGTGACTGAAGACAAATTGGGATTTCAAGTCGTAGAATATATAGCCAACATTAAAGTTCTTAAATTTATATTATTATATCAATAAACAATTTACACTTTTATCGATCCAATACTGATAATAAGGGTTTGCTTCATGCGGTCATATTATCTGAACTATTTATGAGGTTATCGTTTCCGCTATATTTTCAACTTATTGATGATTCCTGAGGTTGTTAGTCTGGTTTAGTCGAACTTCTCTAAGTGATTTATGATTTATGAAGTTTTAGTTTAACTTTGGTCCCATTTTTTCGTACTTTTAATGCTTTATAAAGGTTTTGTTTAGTTAAATTCTATTTTATCAAATTGTTGGGCCAGCACACAAATAGCCTTGAGAATTGTTTAAATGCATCAGTAATACAGCAAAAAAACCCAGCACCAAGATAACTTAAAATACAATATACAACATCAACTAAACACTTTAAAATCTGAGAGAATATAAATAAATATAAAATCAAAAAAGATAAAAGTAAAATAAAATAAATACAAAATGCATCAAGAACAGCACGAAATTTACATAAAAAATAACATAATAACAAGAAATTTTGACCGTAAAATGACCATTTATATAAAAGTAAAAATTAATGAATTTAATGAATAAAAATAAAATATTTTTAGCTGAATAAATTTATTTAAAAATGTTAAAAATAAATTACCAATTTAAATTAAGAAATAAATAAAAATTTAATTTAGATAACACAAATAATTTCAAGGTCGAATTTTGTTTAATCGCAATAAAATTAACCCGCAAGGTTAAGGCTAAATTGTAGGCATAAATACTGATGTGTTTTCACAAATTTTCAGTCTTATTTTTCGGAGAGAAAATTTTCAATTTTTGTGGTAACTTAGTTAGAAAATTAGTTGATGTGCGTAACTAGTCGAGAGCCGTGCATTCAGGCAATTAACACGGGTAAGTGTTTTGTCTGAACACGACCACTCTCGGCTAGTGTATAATTATTGATTAAAATTTTAGATTGGAATTAAATTTATGGAATATACGCAAATTAAATTTATGGAATTTTATGATATGAATGTAGAATTTATATGAAGAATACATGATTTTGCCTCGGAACTTTTATCGGATTTAGACGGTAACATTTAATTTTTACTTTTATTTTGTGGCCCACAGCCAAAACAAACTGCAAGTAATTAAAATCACACATAATCTATCGAACAGTGTAAGTGCGTGGAATATCGCTAATGATACGTGTCCGTGAAGGCTCCGGCGTGCGGAACGCAGGAGTTGGAACGTCAATATTATCCGTACATAGGGGAAATTGGAGGGTAAATGAGTAGTTTATTGTCTGCTCCTTCCCATCCGTTTCTGTAAAATTTACATAAATTTTTAACAACAATCGGCTCAAAATATCTAACACTGAGTAGTCCAGTGGGCACTCATTAAATATAATATGAACATAAATAGATCTTAAGGACAAAAAGGGGAATGGGTAGCGGGGAAAATTGCGAAATCGTTGCAACAGTTAAAATGAATAGCCATCGAAAAAGATTAATCCGAACGACCAAAATCATGAAAAATAATCTTTTAAAATAATATATAAGGATTTAATAAATTATGTTGAATTGAAACGTAAAATATGGGCAGAACGCTGCGCAAATTTTTGGAAATAGTTAAAACATTTATCATAAAAACTGTACAATAAGGGCGGAACGCTGCTCAAATTTTCCGAATCAACTAAAATACTTATAGAATATAGAAAAATAAAAGTGAAATGCGACTCAACGGTTGGTATAAGATTATTATGAAAATGAAAAATAAGGGCAGAATGCTGCTCAAATTTTCCGAAATGATTAAAATACTTATAGAAAATAGTCAAACAAAAGCAAATTGTCGTTTGATTGTTAGTGTAATATTCTTATAAACCGTAAAATAAGGGCGGAACGCTGCTCAAATTTTCCGAATCAATCAAAATACTTATAGAAAATAGTAAAGTAAAAGTGGAATGTTGTTCAATTGTTAGTATTGTTGGGCCAGAACACAAACGGCCTTGGAAAATGTTTAAATGGATCGGTAACACACATACAAACATAACATGCAAATTTAAAATAAACCTATTAAAACACCAATTAAACCCTATCAAATATGAGAAAAAAGATAATTACATATAAAATAATAAACATAAAAATAAATTAAAATAATAACAAAACGCAACAAGATCCGCACGATATAAATACAAACATAACAGGAAAACCCAACAAATTCGACCGAAAATTGAGAAATCAATAAAATTTCATGAAAATGAAATTTAAATCAAGAATTTGAATTAGAAATAATTCAATAAAATTTCAAATAAAAATTATCAAAAATAAATAGAAAAATAATAAAAATAAAGATTAGAATACACTAGAAAATAACAAGGTCAAATTTTGTTTTACTACATCAAAATTAACACGCGAGGTTAGGGACAGAAAATAGGTATAAATACCGATACATTTTCACATAAAATTTAACCATTTTTGAACCAAAAACTTTGCGAATTTTAAAAATCTACGTCGAATTAGTTTTTTAGGTGAGCAGTAGTTTTATTTGGAAACTCTCTCTCCACGTCCCGTCCTCGCAATCTCGATAGAGCTCTGCTTGGATGTCGGCGTGGGGAAAGATGTATTTTTATGATTTATTGGAATGGATTAGTCAAGTAATTTGTACCTTGTTTTCATTTTTAATATGTTAATAAATATTTATAATATTAAAATCGAATTTGTTTTTCATAATTAATTATTTGTCGAAATTTTTCCGGCCCACAGCCAAGACACATCGCAAGTTAGTAAAATCAACATACAATCCAGATTCGTGTAAGTGCGTGGAATATCGCCAATGATCTGTGCCCGTGAAGACCCGGCGTGCGGAACGCAGGGGTTGGAACGTCAATATTATCCCATATAGAAGAAAGGAGAAATAAGGAAGAGGTCTTTTGGCTACTTCCTCGTTTCTCGTTTTCTGTAAACTCGACCTAAATTATTCTACACACGGCTCAAAATTATCACACCGAGTAGTCCAGTGGGCACTCAGTAAATATAATATAAACATAAAATGCGTTTAAGGCCTATTAAAGGGAATGGGTACGGGGAATAAATTAATATAAAATCGTTGATATGAAATGAAATAAATTAATAAATTCAACTTAACTATAAATTATAGTTTTATAATCATTATCGAATAAATTACTTTAACTCCTAGTAAAATAAAGAATTTAATCGGATTCTAAGTCCGAGATCAGACGCGTTTTTTCGGGATCCCGCATGGTAATCAATGATTGTTTTCACCGTAAATTTAAAATTGATCTGAATTTAGAATTGAAACCATAAATTAATTAAATAGTGGTTAGTAAACTCGATAAATACATAATTGTAATGACGGAAACCAACTCACCCTGAACTTTTAGTAAAGTAGAGAATTTAACTAACTCCAAGTCAGAGGATACCCCTCAGTATGGTTAGCAAACGCATTTTTCTGAATACCCTCATAAAACGACATTATTAATAATTGGAATTGACAAAAATTTAAACGGTAGAAACATAATAAATATCATTGAATTAAGTTCATTAGAATCAGGAAATAAAAACCCATCGAGCAGACAATTTTATTTACATCATCGATCACGACAATCCCTCCAAATTGGTATAAAAAGCCTGCATTGACAGAACCCATAAAACATCCCTAAAATCCCTGTAAAATTATGCGAATTAATTAAATCACTAACCCCACCATATAAATTAAACAAAACTAACTAAGTATGATAATAAAATCCCAAAAACAGATAAAGAAAGAAAATCCGGTAGAAAACGCATATCCTTCCCAAGTTGAGTCCGAATTGATAAACCCTCCAAACCTCGCTCGATCGTAAAGAGACTCCAACAATCGCCTATAGTTCTACGATAAACCAAATTACGACTGAACCAAATATCAGAATTCCCCTGGAATAGGTTAATAAGAGCATAATTAAATGAAATAAACGTACCCGAATTACGCATCTACCAACAAATCCCGTCATAAGTACATGTGGTAATAATAGGCAAAACTGGGGAATACGCTAAAGAAAAATGACGACATCAAATACAAATAATTAAGAATTAAGAATCAACCCGAAACATTATTCGAATGAAGGCTACTATCAACCGGAAACCATAAATCTCAATATATAACCGAAACTATCGCGATCGTCGAGATTAGATATTCCATCAATTAACATAAACACTTTACCTAAAAATATCGATTAAATTTAATGGTTAGTAACAAAATTTTCTCACGCGAATATCCATCACTATCTTCCTGGATTAATCATAGTGCAGCGGATGTGTATGTATCAACACTGGTTTATATAATTAGGTATGAATGCCAACCGGTCATTTTTGTTGTTGATTTTATTTTGGAAATATGAATCTGACAACCACGACGACAGAAGGAGAAATAACAAGGGAATCGAGTCCCACAACCCAAGGTAACTTAGATTAAAGTCTCATTTCATAAATTTTAATTATTTTTAATTCATAAACTTTAAATTGATAGTTACATGATTTCATAAATTTCGAATTAATAGTCGTTCTCATTCTCCATGAGTTTTAAAAATCGATAGCCATTATCATTTATAAATTTTAGAATTGACGATTATACTATTTCATTGATAGTTATTATTATTATCTTATAATTTTAAAATCGATGTTTATATGATTCCATAAATTATAAAATTGATAATTATTACTGTTATCTCATAAATTTAAAATCGATGATTATATTATGAATTACAAAATTTATAGTTATTATTATTCTCTCATAAATTTGAAATTGAGGATCATATGATTTCAGGAATTATTACATGGTTTCATAAATTGTGAAACCTATCGTTGTTATTGCTTCGTGGATTGTGAGATTGATAGTTGTCATTATTTCATAAATTGTAAATTGATAATTAGTAATGTTTCGTAAATTAAAGATTGACAGTTATATAATTTCATAAACTTCGAATCGATAGTTATTCTTATTTCATGAAGGTTAGGATTTATAATTACGATTGTTTCATAAATGTTAAGTTAATGGTTATTCTTATTTTCATAAATCTTAATTCAACAAGTATCTTATCCCATAAAATTTTAAATTGAGGATTATTTTCATTTCATAAATGTTAAATTGATTATGATGTTTATTGTATAAATTTTAAATCGACAAGTATTTCCCTTACCTAAACTTTAAACTGATAATTAATTTTTGTTTTCATGAATTATACATTACTAATTGTTAAACTACCACTGATGATTTTGGATAAACTTGTAGACAATTGTAGAGGCCAGTTTGAAAGGACATGATACATAGTTGTAGTCGTGGGGTAGACCAGTTACAAAACTATCTGAGGAAATATTGAAGTTCGATTTCACCAGGGCCAAATTTACCCCTCTCCTCATTCTTAAGGAATAATTTTGAAGACGTTCATAGTAATTCAGGGACATTCGTGCGAGACAGAAAAAAATAGATATCCGACTCCAATTTTCTACGTAAAGTATAATTGAAAAATTTTCATCCCCCAACAATGATTATGTCAACAAATGCTTATAACTTCTATAATATTGAGTCGGCAAAGACGATGCCTCGACGTCAATAAGCAAACCAGAGAAATAAAGGGTTATGTTGATTTAATGAGTAGACTTAACTTGAATCGAAGTAAATAGCTCTAAAGAGAATTTAGTGCCCAGTCAAACCTAAACTCGCGCGAACAAATGTAGCAGTTACTATGAGATGCTTTGAAACTACGTTATACCTGTTGTATTTTAGAAAAGCCAGGGCCTCTCGAGTGGATTCCCGCCCATGTTGCGGAAGAATGGCGTCAGGCTTGGAAGCGAGCACGGCCTGCAACTAGCCTCGAGGAGCCCCAACCCAGGAGACCGCATCAGACCGCCTTGCAGATGCTTGGAATGGAGAATGACCCCCGTTGGGCGAACGAGCGAGATAACAATCAGTACCCGGCTGAGGAGATCCGAGATCACGCGCGAAACCTCCTTGCCCGTTGAGAAGCAATTCAATGGCAGGTCGACCTGCAGGTAGTTAAGGCCAGGCAGTACCTAGCCAATGTCGAAGACGACATCTCTGTCGGGCGGATTGCGGATGTTTATCCAACTAGGCCGGCCCTTAACACAAGGCGACCAGTGTTCGTCATCCCAGGTTGCTCTCCGGAAGAAGGAGTCAGGAGATTTCTTGAAGATCCTTGACTCCACGGATTTTCGAAACCACGAACATCGATTTGTGTCTTTAGTTAAATTAAAAAATAAATAAGTGTCGTTTGTTTTATTCAATGATTCAGTGAATCAAATTTTCACAACCTATGTTTTATATTAATCATAATTCTAATCATTTGAGTTAATAGTGGAGTTAAAAGATTTTTATTGCAGCAATGACATCTACTCAACTATTTCAAGCAGAGCTTGCACATGCCAGACGAGCAAACACGAACCTTCTCGACCAGGTAGTTCAACTAACACGAGAATCCCAACAAATCAAGTCCACCTGGTCGGAACCGAAGAAGACTAAGGCTCTTTACCTCAGACTCACTGCCGCTCAAAAGGGTTGGGCAGAAGAACGTCAACTCAATCAGAGTCTTCGGACACAAATCAGGGGATTGGAAGTCGCCCTGGCAGCCAGTCGGGAAGGGAAGGCGGTAACTTACCCGCTCATCTTCGCCCCGTCTCAGTTGGCGTACCGGGATCCAATCAACAGTACCGCGCAGGCAGCGAACTCATCAACAATACCGTCTAGTAATTACCGGCCGGGACGCAAGGAGCGTGACCGACGCAGAGCTGCCCGTCTTGCCAGCCAATCGAATTGAAGACCCAATACCGTGCTGACACTGATTTAATTTACAAACCTTGTGTATTTTAATCGTCCTTTCTTTTTATAAAATAAAATTGTAATTGTTATTAAACAAGTATGAAGTAGCAGGTTATAAGATAGGAATAATATTGGATTATCGTCGAAAACGTCGCAAGTATTCGCACTACGTCACCAAAACCTCTTCTATTTCTACTGATCAACATGAGTCTGATCTTGAACTTTCTCACACAGGGGACACGGCAAAGCGAGCATAGGTCTTCCATCGACAGCTCGTTGAACCCGAGGGTTGTCCGAGCAATTACAGTATTAGTAGTAATGCTCACTTTTTGCGGACAATCCACCCACTCGAACACATTTCCAACGTTGCTTAGCAACGGGTGCTGAGTAGTCGTCAGAGTAATATTTATATGGCGTTACCGGGGTAACAACAAAAAGATAAAACAAAGGTCAAAACCCAGTAACCCACCAGTATTATATTCTCTAGGAATCAAAAAATAAGGGCGGATCGCTGCTCAAATTTTCCGAAGTAATTAAAATACTTATTGAAAATAGTAAAGTTAAAGTGGAACGCGTAAAATAAGGGCGGAACGCTGCTCAAATTTTCCGAATCGATGAAAATAGTTTATCGAAAACTACAGAATAAGGATAAAACCGTAAAATAAGGGCGGAACGCAGCAAAAATTTATCGAATTAACATAAATACTTTATCGAAAACCGGAAAAATACAGATGGATTACAACTAAATATTTAAAAGAAAAATATTTTATAAAGCGGAGGAATAATGAAGGATACCTAGTAAAAACTTGATAATAATAATAATAATAGTAATGATAATGGTAATTATAATAATAATTATAATAATAATAATAATAATAATAATCATAATCAGGATAATAATAATAGTAATAATAATGATAATAATAAAAGTAATAATGGTAATAGTAGTAATATAATAAATGTAATGGTAATTATATAGTAATAAAAATAATAATAAAGGTAATAGTAGTAACAATTAATAAAGGTAATACATATAATAGTAATAAGGTATAATACGTAATAGGGAACATTGTGGTTATAATAGGGACAAGAGTAAGAGAGATACTGTGTGGAGATTTAACATAATAAAGGGTTTACATGCCATAGAATAATCATCAACACGGACAACGATAAGAAGGACTATGGGAATGGACATAACAATGAATGATATGAGAGTATAGGTTAACATTTGACAGAGATAGGAGAATAATGGACCTAAAAATCGAAATCGAGCACAGGCCTTCTATCGGAAGCTCGTTGGACCCATGAATCGTTCGGTCAATTATAGCATTAGCAATAGCGCTCACTTTTTGCGGACGATCTAGCCACTCGAACACAGTTCCAACGTTGCTTAGCAACGGGTGCCGAGTGGTAAGCGAAAAATATTTGTATGTGGTTGTCTAGGTAACAACCATATAGTTTCAAAATATCAACACCCAGAAACCCACCAAAATTATTAACGATTAGTAAGATTATTAGAAGCTCGTTGCATCAATTTCTGCAAGCCCCCTTTCCCGTTAACCTCAAGTTGATCCTAGGGAATTTTTATGTTGATGTTAGAGTTTAAGAGTGCCCACTGGGCTACTCGGTGTTACTATTTTAGCCTTTGAGTAATAATAATATAGGTCGATTTTTCGGGAGAAGGTAGAAAGGTAGTCAACCAAAGGATTGCCTCCCGATCTTCCTTCTCCCCTATAATAATAATGAATTGACGTTCGAGTCCGTCGTTACCCACGGCGAGATCTCTCACAGGCACGAGCTATTGGCGAACTTACACCGCACTTACACTGCTCGATTTTTATGTAAGATTTTTCTAACTTTTTAGTGTGTGGCTGTGGGCTGGAAAAATTTCGACATAATAAATAAGTTCATTTAATATATATATATATATATATATTTAATCAATTTCATTTTTCATTCATCATCGTCGTACAGTTCATACCAACAATATCAAGTCATTCTTGCTTACTTTCAATAATTGAATTCGAGTTAGTAATAACGAGTGATTCGAGTAGATTAGTTGTATTACGACAGGTCAACTAGTTAAAACTGGCTGAACTGGTTCAAGATGGTTCAAGTGCTTAAAACTGAAAACTGCTTCAAGTTATTAAAACTGATTAAAATTATGTGAAAATGAATCGGTATATATACCTATTCTGTGACCCTAACCTTGCGTGTTAAATTTGATGTAGTAAAACAAAATTTGACCTTGGGAATTTCTTTGTATTTTCTAACTTTAATTTTCTTATTTTTTGATTTACTTTGACAATTTATTCTTTTGACAAATAATTTAATTGTTTCCAACTCAAATTATTTTGTCTTCTGTTATAGTTTTCATGAACTCTTGTTTCTTTGAGTAAATTGTCAATTTTCGGTCAAATTTTCGGTATTTTGGTGTTATTTCTGTGTTTGTTTTGTGTGGATCTTCTTGCGTTCTGTTATTATTTTATTTATTTTTATGTCTATTAATTTTATATTTTAATTATTTCTTTTCCATATTTTAGCATGGTTAGTTGATGTTTTATGGGTCTGATTTTAAATCTGCGTGTTGTGTTTGCATGCTGTTACCGATTCATTTAAACGAATTTGTGTGTTGGCCCAACACTACTGACAAGAATGACTTTAATTTTCCTTGCTCAGACAATTGTTTCATTTCTGATTTTGTGTGTCCAATATTTTTGCTTTGTTGGAAATTTTGACGTGCTTCACACCAATTGCTTACCACTGATCGTAATATGGACCACACATACTTGTTGGAGATCAATTTTGATTGTTGTAAAGTTTATTTAATTCTGCGAATCGATAAATCTCAAGAAATATTATCTATTTGTTTTTAGTTGTAGTAAAACAAGAACACCGCCATCAGTTTTCTGCGTTTTGAAAGATTTGGCTTCTAATGATTTAAAGAGCTCATCATTTTGCTTATTTTTGATGAGATACGATTTAGAGGTTGTTGATACACTGGTTTTCACATTGTCTGATTCCACTTATCAAGATAAACAGTATGCAATTTAAGTTTCTTTACCTTTTATATATTAGACTGTGATGTTGGATTGATTGATATCTCTCCATTGCCGATTAGAAGGTTCTCTCATTAAATTAATCAGAAGAAGTTTATGGTCAGTGAGGAGTTCGAATATATTTCCATCTAGAATTTGTTTAAAACTTTTGATTGTGAGAAATATCATCAATAACTCTTAGGAAAACGTCAAGTGTTTCTGTTCTGTAGTGCCTAATTTTCTTAAAAAGCATACTAGTTATAGTTTATCTTTTTCAATGACGTAATTCAAGCTTTCTACAAAACTAATATTTAAGGTATCAGTGTAGAATACAAATTCCTGTTTTACGGTGGTAAGGTCACTGCATTAAGATTGTGCAACTTTTCCTTTACTTTTTGAAATGCAGTTGAATGTTTCTATATTCAAACAAATCATCGTCTTTCTTTGCCACTGCTTGTTACAAGATCATGCAAAGGAGCCATTGTGTCAGAGATATTTGAAATTAACCGTTGGTAGAAGGTGATTGCTTGTATGAATCCTTTTTAAAATTTGGAGCTGTCTAGCTGCTGGAATAATAAAGAATATTTAATTATACCAGACTGTGGTGAGATATTACAGGATGAAATTTGAAACTTTAAAATCATTCTTAAACTCAAATGACATGAAGAAGTACACATATAATCCTAATGTATTATAACAGATTTTTCAATGATATGCATTTTAGAGATCAAGGGTTTTGTCTAGAACATCAGTATCCTTGGAAGAGGGAAATAGACTGCTTTTGTGATTGAATCCAATTGTCTGTAGTCTCCACGCGGAAGAAAAGTCCAATTGTTTTTCTTTACCACGGGTAATGGGGATGTTTACTTACTGCTACTTTTACACATTATATCTTACAGCAGAGGTTCCCAAAGTGTGGGTCGCGAGCTGTTTAAAGGTAGGTTGTTCGCATTAATTTACTTTAAATTAACTTATTGCAATATCTTTATATACAATCAGGCATATGTTTGTATCATATTTTTAGGTGCTTCTGAAATTTTTCTTTGCAAATTTCTGTGTTAAAAAGGTTTTTCTTATTAACAACTTATTTTAAATAAAAGAAAACGCCAATAAAACACTCTTCGTACGATATATTTCGACAGTTTAACTGTAACCTTCAGTGTTTTATTGGCGTTTTCTTTTAATTAAATCGTTGCCAAATTTATAAAATTATTTATTTATTTTAAATAAGCAACTTAAAATATTCAAAGAACCAAATTCATAAAAATTAAGTTTCATTTGTAGTAAGTACGGTTTTTTGTTATGTTTAAAACAAAAAGTTTTTTATATTATTAAAAAAAGTGTTTCATTTATAACAAAATATACGTACTGTTATTTAAAAATATAATCTAAATAAAATTCTTCATATTCTGATAATTAAATTTTAAAAGAAACATTGCTATGATGGATAAGTGGTTGCAAAAGACTCCCGTGCAAAAAGAGCAAGAAGAATGTTTGTGATTGTGATTATTTAAAATTTGGATTTAAATGGAATAGCAAAGAAGATGATTCACTTCACAGTATCTTATTTGCCAAGAAATACTAGCTAATGAGAAATGAGTATTTTAAAACGGAACATCCTGATTTAAAAAATCAGCCAATGGATTATTTTAAAACGACATTGAATAATTCAAAAAATCTGCTTTCTCACTTTTGCTTGTCCGTACAAAAATCATATCTAATTTTACACACTACAGCTTTGAAAGTATTACTTTCATTCACTACGTCTTATCTATGTCAATTTGTATTTTCAACAATGTTTACATTAAAAAACAAATATCGCAATAAATTACAATTATCAAACTTACTATTCTGAAAATAACTAATACAAAAGTAGATGTTGAAGACATTAGCAAAAATAAAAAACAGGCCCATTCATCTCAATAATTAATTATTTTGATATTAATAAATTTATGAATTAAAGTCTTTACTTATTTGCTTTTTACTTTTTTTACAGGTGGGTCGCGACTGGTAAAAGTTTGGTAACCTCTGCCTTACGGTATTAGCGATTAAAACTATTGGCGAACCTCTGTTAGAATCATACCTCCTAAAGTGAATTCGTACTGGACATCTTTGATATCGAGGAAATTGCAATAATTGTTCCATAATTACAATTTGTATAACTAAAATTTTTTGTCAATAAAATTACTTCATTATTTGAAGTTCAATATAAATTCGATTGGATTACCACTGAATACATTTTTTTCGTCTCTTTATATTAATAAAAAAAGTTATGGAAAGTAAAAAATTATCAATATTAAATCAAAACAAAGTGATAAAGCAGGAAAATGGTAGTTAGTCAAATGTTATGCGGCAAAGATATTCGACGTTGACTTTTGAGCAAATTCAGCCTTGGCTTTATCCATGCTAACTTCGCTGGTTCGATACAAACGGTTAACCTTTAATGAGATTATATTAAATATTATGGAACGTAAATGTTTACCTTAAATACTAGAAATAACGATGCAGCGAGAATAATTGTGAATCCGACTCCAATAACCATCATAAAGATACCAGCTCCGAAATAGGATGACAAGACAATAGAAGAATTTATCCAACCACTTCAACAATTTTGAAATTATTATTATTATTGATCATTATTACTATTGCAAGACGTATTTATAAATACTTAAGTATCTGTATATTTGTGGTAAGTTGAAAAAGAATAATGACATTATTCAAAATATTATTTATATTTAATTAGGTTCTTATCGCTTATTTTATTTGTAAATTGTTTTTTTGTTTTAATAATATATAGTTTAGAACTGTTATAAAAAGAATTAAAACTAACGTTTAATATTAGTATTATTACTGAATAATGAAATAAACATTGTAATATTTTAAGGATGAGAAATCGGCACTCGAATATACGTTCTACAACATAATACACCCTAATTGACGATGACAGTCTGTCATCATCAAGTAGGGTAGAAAAACTATAGATTTTAAAGATTTATTAAATAAATTACAACATTATTAATTTACATTTAAATACACCAGCTGTCACTGAGATAAATCACCTATAATATAAAAGAAAATCAATAAATTTATAGCATATAAACACACCAACTCACCTTGAGGTTGCTTGTAAAATCGTCAATGAGACAAACCCTAAACTATAGAGACACAAAAAGTGAGAGAGAAATAAAATAATGTACATTAACTCAACCTATAATAAAACATGCATGCTAGCTTTTAACATGTAGCCATCCGAAGTTGAAAAAATCCATATAATAAATAATTTTATAGACATATTTGAGATAATTTTAGAAAGAAAAATGGCGGAAAAAATATTTAATTTAAATTTTGAGGTTTTTGCTAGGAAATTTCGAGTAAATGAGGATGTATCTTCATAAGATTTACCCTTAAAACTAAAATTAATCTAATATTTCAGATATTTCTGTAGAAAAAAGCAAACCCTGAAATCCGAAAAAAAGCATAAATTTTTAAATTATTTTTATAAGTTTTAAAAAATAATCATAAACCAAATTATTTCGTGTACATAATCGATGATTTTTTACAAAATATTTATAAAAAATATAATTATTTAATGCACATAATAATTTTTATAAGTTCAAAAATAATTTAACTCACATTTTTTGAATAATAATATCCGAAAAAAAATACATATTTTTGGAGAATAGTTATTGTTACTAATTTTCCTAAATATTATTTATAATAATATGTATGAAATAGTTGATCAAAGTTATATTTAAGAGCTTGAATTATGATCATATTTCCTTATGAAATCATAATTCAACTCTTAAAATTTAACTTTAAGTTATATAACAATATAAAAAACAACTTACTTAGCAGCCATTTAAAAAATGGCTGAAATCCATTCACAAAAAATAAATTCCGCTAAGTTGATTTATGTATCAACTTGAATTATAGCGGAATTTATCTCAGTGACAGCTGGTGTAACCATTTATATTTTTAATTAACAATATTATCAAAAATAATATTTTAAAATTATATATAATTAAAAAATAAATTTTATTTTTTGACCTTTAATTTATAAACTTTTAAAGCAAAAATTAATTAACGTAGAAAATTCACAAAAACAATAATAAAAATTCACATTGTAAGATGCATTAGTGGAAATTATCTTCATTTATTATTTGGAAATTGTTATATTTTAATAATTCATATTTGGAACAACTTATGTATAAAACTATACCTTTGTTGGATAACAAGAAAATCGGAATATTCTAATTAAATAGATACTATAAAATATGAAAAAATAAATATCGAATAAATGTCTATATCGAAAATCAAAAGTAAAGAAACTGAAAAAGAAGTAGAATTAATTGATGCTGGCAGACCAGGATAATGACAATTTGATACAGGTCAAATCTCGATAAAACGAAGCTCACGGGACCAAACAAAATATTTCGTTATACCGAATTCAGATAATTATGACACTGAACCATTCACAAATAAGTACACTTGTTTCATTATTTTGACTCATAAAATAATGGTAACAGGATGTCCGATATTCCAGCTAACTATCGCAAGACAAAAAACAAATGAAACAGCGATCTTCAAACTGTGATACATAGATGTATTTAAAAAATGTATTTATTGCATACTCAACATGATTAAAATGATTTAAAATAAAAAAATATAAATATAAAAAAGTGTACATAAACAACAGGAAGATTTTTATTTTTTCACAAAAATATCAGAAATTTTAGCTTGTATAGAATTTTCTGTAGAGACTTTAAAAATGTATTCCTCCAACTTTGAAATATTTTTAAAAACATTTTCAGAAACATTTTTGGAGCTGCATGTCACCAAAAGTCAAGAATAAACTGATTTCACAAAATTTTTCCGTTAAGTATAAAGTAAATTCTAAAGCACTGAGACAAAAACTTCGTTATACTAAGATAGGCCTTCGTTATAATGAATTTTGGTTGAGTGCATTCTGTATGGAGGTTTCTAGGGGACAAATTATAGATTCGTTATACTGGAAATTTTGTTACTTCGGTATTTGTTATACCGAGGTTTGACCTGTATTACGATAATAGATTTTATTATACTATTTTACTTTGGTGTAATTTTTTTGTTATAAGTAATTTAGGTTATTTAAATCCATATAAAATAACAATCTGTGATTCATCTATGTGTGTTAGATCATCTTGAACAATCTGTGAATAATTTTGACAATTTATGACAACATTTAATGCAAATTTGACAATATTATGTCGCTTATAAAAAACCAGAGGTGAAAAACAAAAAACGTCCTTATAATGATATTTATGTATTTATTTTTATATTTTAAATATGAGAAAGTAATAGTAAAAATAAATTAAAAACAACAGATAGTTTTAACCCCGAAGTAAATACATCATAATTAAATTTTTAATAAAACACACGTTGGGGGCTAATTAATTAATTTTTTTAAATATAGACACAAGGCGTCAATTATATTTTTTAATAATAGACGCATGGTGTCAATAACATTTTTTTAAAAAAATAAAACAATAATAATAATTGTCGCGAGGCGTCATTAAGGGCATGAAAAAGAAACTTTAAGTGTGAACAAAAACAAAATATTTTACTATATAAACTGAGATATTTCTCAGTCAAATAACAACTAAAATCATAACTTAGGATTTTAAGTCTCAAAGACTAGAAGTTTAAATTAAATCAAACAGTACATAGCCTAACTTGGCAACTGCATTCGATAACAAAATTACATTAAAATATTTGTATTAACACAAAGGTTTTGGTGAAGGTAAATTGACATTTTATTTAACATTTTATTTACATCAATAAATTTTTAGATTCGAGTTATCTTTATTTATTTATACAATTGACCAAAGTTGTGAAAATAGAACCTCAAAATTTTCTAACACACATACCATTTTCTTTTTATTCATTAATTTTCATAACATGTTCTCAATAATTAATAAGTAATTTTAATAACATAATAAAATTAGACAACTATTTTACTAATAAACTTTATTGTGGTTATTGACATTGTTCGATCTTTTCGATTGACATTATTCAAGAACTCGAGTACAGATATGATATAAAGTCTCTCCGATGTCTGTGACATTACACCAATTGCATGTAAATTGATAAATGAGATCGTATTAATTATTGTATGAGGTTGTCGGTAAAATTTAAGACTATTAATTATTGATCTGACTCCAAAACGGGAATTGAAATATTAACAATAAAAGATTCTCGCTGTTACCAATATTTATTGTTTATCACAATTACAATTAGGGAATCCAATCCCCGTTTTCGATTTACCGGTAAACCGGTTTTACCCTCTAATTTTGATTTATAATTTATCCGTAATTATTTTTTCAGATAAATATTTTGAAAGAATTGAGTTTTGCTAACATTCGATGTATCACAAAAAAATTCAAGCTGTTTTTCTCTGCATAAAGTATTTAATGTATTTTAGAGTTTTCTATAAGAGTATCCAAATACAATATGGTTTGTATTAATATTTACGATGCATGCATAACGTTGACGCTGCCGTTCCTTTGATCCCAATAGTGACTGAGTTTTTAAGAGTAAAAATACATTATAGTTTGAATATAGAATTCTACATTTTAATGATTAATTTTATTCTTGTAAAACTTCAAAACTCTGTGCTTAGTGCATTACACAGTGAGCAATAGTCCAATTAAGTGATCGTTAAAATGTCTTTTGGTTGAATCTCCTTCACATCAATTTGTTGGTTATTTCAATAACTGTTTCCGCTTTCTTAAATCTCTGTTACTTTGTTTCCAATTGTCACTCCTTCAAGCAGGGATAAATTCTTAGTTTACTGTTTCTCGCTTCTATGATTTTTTCTTCAAATTTCTATACTTTCCTCAATTTTGTCTCTCTTTAATAGTTCATCCCTTCCTGAAACTTGTAGGTAATTTTCTATTACTCTATGTTTTTTTAAATTTCAATCTTCCAGCAATCTCTCGATTAATAATAATTATTTATATTTTATTATTATTATTATCAACAATAATGCTAATTATAATATTATTATAATTATAAATCTAGTCAAATACTCACCATGACCCAAGCCAATTGATGCCCAAACATTGAATGAGAGTCAATACTAAATATACCGCAAAAAACACGATAAATATGAAGAAATTTAATGAACTTTGAGACCTGAAATATCGACCATAAATTTTATATATTTATTAATAAATTATAAAATAATTATTTAAATATTTTCTATGGTAGTTTTAAGAGTACTATAAATAATAATTATACGTAAACATAATTTAAAGCGACATCAATTAATTCATCCAATAAGATAACAGCCAATCACAACAAATGTTTATGAATTGCAATAGTCGATCTTGAAATTTCTCGCTCAAACTTCAACATATTAATAAGAAAGAATTCGTGCGAAATACGATGTAAATAGTTTTGTTATTTTTTGAAAAATTTTATTAATCTTTTGTAGAAATTAATAGACAGAGATTATCACAAATCAGTTCGCGATATTGTAACCAAAATGGCTAAATGGTTTTAATGTTTGATCACAGAAAAATATTTATGAAAATAAATAATTTTTTCAGTTGTGGTTTTGTTTGGAGATATTTTGGCAATATTTTTAACTTGGTTTTTACTTTAGCTCCGATTGCAATGATTAGTAAGTAGTAATTCATATAATCCTTAGTTATGCTTGTTTCCTCAAAATAACACCAAAAACAATAACGAAATTAATAAGACCTTAAATTGCAACCTTTAATAATAAATCAAAAAACTAATCTACAGTAAAAGTGTTTAAATTATTAATTAAATTGACATAAAGAAACAATTCAATATATAGTGACAGAAAAAAATGAATGGAAAAAGAAATGAATGTACAATAGCAAGGTTCAGGAAATGTTTTTACGCCAACGAGCATTTGATAGAATCGATTCTGACGTTAAATTGCACCCTATCAATAGTGATTATGATAAGTCATTTTCTTTATTTTGTATTTTTTTTTAATAAAATATCAATTTCTTATAATCTATTTTAGAAAAATGAGGGATTTTTGCGATATAGGTAAAATATTTATTTAAATAAAACTCACTAACTAGATATTTTGTATATTTCCCAAATGGAATTTTATTCTATTAGTTTTGCTTCAAATGCTTCTCTAACAATATTGGACTAAAATTTACACTTAATTGTATAAATTAGCAAAATTTGAATTATAAACTTCGACTTTTTATAACAATTTTATATTGAAATGTTGATGTGGAAACATAGTAAATTTTTTCATAAACATTCCTCATTTCCTTTGAATTTAAAATTAAATTACAGAAATTTAATTTACAGATCATAAATAATTTTGTTTTACCTTTATCAAGTGTAATCAGAGGCAAAAACGCTAGATAAAGACAAAACTAAAAATTGATGTTGCATCAAATTAATTTTCAATTTTTTGTCAGAATGAAAATAAATAAAATATAAAAAAGCATGTCAAAAGTGATCAAAAAATAAATTTTAAAAATAAAATAGAAAAAAAAGTTGTAATTCTTCGAAAGATGAATGAAATTATATTTGTCATTCCCTGGAATATGCAAATCAAGAATAAAATAATATATATACAATTTAGGGTACATTATTTTCACTATGGATATAATTTTATTTTTTTAACCCTAATTTATACAGTATTGTCAAATTATTTTTTAACCAATATTATTATTTAAAATTTTAGAGAAATTTGTTTGTTTAACTTTTAATAGAAGAACAAAATAAAAAAATATTAATTCTACTAAAACTGAATGTTGATCAAAATTCGATTTATTATATGAAATCTATTCGCAGTTTTTTCTCCTTAAATCCAACCCCCTACCTTAAATAAACCCCTGTGGAAAGGCATTATATGAATTACCGAAAACATTTGTATAAAGGACGGAACCAGAGCACATATGATAACGGACTCAACAAGAAGAACAACAACAGCGACAATCCGAATGTGGAACTCGATTCACTCGATGCCTTATCCACGATCATGTATGTCAGTGCTCCGAAGATATTAATGAACATCACGAACGAATACAACATCCAAATCCAATATCCCAAACGGACAGTTCCACGAAATCTTGAATCAATCTCTACATCCAAATCCTGATAAAAGCAAGGTCGGATACAAAACCATCTCGGAAATGGTGGGAAATTTTTAATATGATCTAGATTTCAATGATAAACTGCTGTTTGTGTTTTGTGAAAAAATCCAACCGCCAGTGGCCTGATGTTCTATTTTACCCAATTCTTTTTCTCGTTTTATCAATTCAGCTTCTCTTCGATTCAGTTCATCTGCTCTTTGTAATAACGGATTTATTATTTGTTCTTTCGTTTTAAATTCGGATAAAATCGGAGTGGTTTCATTTAAATTAGGTTTACTATCGGTCGGTTGGACAGCTGGAATGAATACTGGCCTTGGGACAACCCTAGCAGCTGTAGGCACTGCTGGTTTGGATTCATTGAATGGATTAAAATCGGTTTGAGAATTGTCCTAATTTAATCTTTCAATTACATCCAATTGAAAATTTAATCAACTTACTAAGTTACTCGACATAGTTATAATATATATTAAAATTTTATCGGAATATAATTTTATTCATTTTCAAAATAGAAAATTTATTTCTATCATTTAATCATCACAGTAAAACAAGAAAATAAAAAATTATATATTTTTTTGATATACAGATATTTCTTAAAATGTTTATCAATTTAAATAAATTTTATTTATTAAAGTTATTCTAACATAGTAAAAAAATTTTATAGTTTATAAAAATTGTATTTTATCGTATTTTAATTAAATTTTAAAAAAAGATATTGGATCAAAACCAATTTCCTTAAAAATTATTTGAATATGTCAGTTATATAGCACGAAAACTCAGCCCCAAGCAAACTCAAATCTAACACATTACACTAATTAAACACAATAAAATTTTAGCAAAACACATTTTAAATATAAAATGAAATAAACATAAAAATAAAATAAATTAACAAATAATATGTATCAAGTTTTCATCCAAAAATTATTTATTACGAAAAGGAAATCCAAAATATTTTTAGATTGGAAGAAAATATAATTTTTAATTCAACACCATTACTTTCCTTCTATTTTTAGAAGAATTTATTTCTGGAAATATTGTCAATAAAGATATCGATTGAAAAGCTTATAAATATGCAATACAAAATAAGCAATTAAGTTTCCATAAATTTTTAAATTTTATAAAACATTTAAAAAAATTTTTTCAATTATTTAAATTTTACAGAAAATTTTATTTTTTTAAACAATACAATACTTGAATGAATTTTTAAATATCGATTATAGCACTGCTGAGCACTATTTGCTTAATGTTTCATCTTTACTAAAAAGCACCCCTTAATTTTGTACAGTAAAATATTTTTGGTTATTTATTGCTTTGCACACATTTGTACATTTTGGTGGGTTTCTGGGTGTTGATATTTGCGACTATATGGTTGTTACCCAGACAACCACATACAAATATTTTTCGCTTACCACTCGGCACCCGTTGCTAAGCAACGTTGGAACTGTGTTCGAGTGGGTAGATCGTCCTCAAAAAGTGAGCGCTGTTGCTAAGTAGCTAAATTGACCGAAAAATCCATGGGTCCAACGAGCTGCCAATAGAAGGCCCGTGGTCGATTTCGATTCTTAAGTCCCACTATTCTCCTATCTCCTCCAATTGTTAACCTATACCGCTATATCATCTATCATTATGTCCATTCCCATAATCTCTCCTATCGTTATCCGTATTGATGATTTGTCTATGGCCTGTACACCATTTGTTATGTTAAATATTCACACACTATCTCTCTTACCCATATCCCTATCATAACTACAATGTTCCCTATTATTATTACTAGCATTATCATTGTTACTATTATATGTATTACCTTTATTAATTGTTGCTACTATTACATTTATTATTATTCTTATTACTATAATTAACATTATATTTATTATTATTACTACTGTTATTATTATTACTATTATTATTAGCATAATTATTATCATTATCATTATAAGTACCATGATTATTATTATTATTATCCTCATTATTATTGTCATTATTATTGTTGAGGTCTGTAAATTAAAATTAAAAATTTAAATAAAATTTAGGATAATAATTCAAATGGAAAGTAAGCGAAGAAAAAAGGCAAATAAAAGCGGGATCGTGCACAGAATTAATAGTAAAGGAAAGTGCGATGGAAACAGTATTAGAAAATGCAAAAAGCAAGTACGAAAGGCGAGAATCCGGAAATCCGAGAAAAATCAATAAATGGAAAAATCATCGAAATCGAATGGGAAAAACGGGACAGTTATAGATTAGCTAATGGTCAACAAGATGACGGTTAGGGATTTATCAGAAAAGGGTTAGAAAGGGTTGAAAAACATTCAAATGTATGAAAACAGAAAACGTTAATTAATTAATTAATTGGCTAATGGAAAACCCGAGCTAATGGGAAACCCGAGCCAATGGAGAACCCGAGAGATGAAGGAAACCCGAGCTGGGTAAACAAGAAGAAAGGCAAACAAAAGGAAGATTTGGGCCCATTAGCTTGACACAATGATTAATGGGAAAAGAGTAAGGAGAAGATAGCGCGCGTAGGAAGACCGGTAGGGCCATTAATTATCTGGATTCGTTGGACCATTATGGATGACAGCCGAAGCAAACACGTAAGAGAAAATGTCAAACGAAAGATTGGCTTGGCAATAACTATTTGTCATCCTGATTTCGAGGAGTATATAAGCAAAGGGAAAATCAGAGAAAATCGGCATTCTGCCTCAGCTAGGGTTCGAAGAATCAGACTGTAGGAAAAGTGATAAACGAATTAGGGAAGTAGGGAAAAGAAGAAATAGAACTAAGAATACGGAAAGGCGAAAAGGGATCAAACCAAACAGAAACCGAGGAAAACGAGAGTCAACAGAACTAAAGGATCAAAAGGTGAATATTGTTTGTTTGCAAAGCATCAACGCCGAGCAGAGAATCGTATAAACTTTGATTGGTCATTGTAGCGTGATAATAAATTGTGAACCTGTTGTTTCAATATACGTTGGGTCGTTCATTGTTTTAATTTAAAGAACACCAGGAGTCAGAGAGAACCGACTTGAAATAATCCAAAACCCAACATATATTCTGGTGAGCCCGACGTGATCGAAAGTCGGCGGAAAATTATTGAAAGTTAGTGAAAAAATAATTATTGAAAAAAATAGTACCGACGTGATTGAAAGTCGGAGGGAAATTATTGGAAGCTAGTGAAAAAGGAATTATAAAAAGAATTAGTACTGACGTGAGTGAAAGTCGGCTTAGAAGTTTGAAAATAGTGTTAACGAGATTATAAAAAGCTATTATTAGGAGATTTAAAAGAAGTTGAAAAGTAATTTTAAATTATTGTTTAACGCTTGAAGTTTAGCTCAAAGTGAACCGATACAATCTCAGAAGTCAGAAACAAGTCCAAATGGCAAATGATAATGCTGTTATGCCTCTCAATAGAGAGATGATTGATTTCGCAAGTTGTCAGAAATTACCCGTCAATCAATATGGGGGAGACCCTGTTGAATTTGCAGATTTCATGGGAGATTATTATATGTACGCCTCAGCATACGGATGGACACAAGCCATTATGGTTCAGAGATTCCCACTCTATCTGAAGGGTGCGGCAAGAGAAGCCTGGCAGCAAGTCGACAAACGAAATGTTGGCAATGATTGGACAAAATTGAAGGATGCAATGGCACTGAAACTGGTTGGTGGAGATATCAAAAGAATCATGCGACAGAAATTTTATAATCGAGTTCAAGGTCCAGATGAATCGGTCAGTGAGTTTGCTTATCATCTGACCACTTTAGCAGATAAAGCCTTCGAAGTCAAACCCGATCAAGTAGATATGGCCAAGCAGGTTAAAGAGCTGTTAGAAGATCAGTTTATAACCGGAGTCCACTCCGAAATCAAAAAGGCCCTATGTTATGTGGATTTTTCCAATTTCGATGAGCTCGTGAAGAAAGCCATGAAGATAGAGCTGAATTTAAAAAGTGCAAAAAGATCAGATGCTTTTGGAGTTAATGTGGAGAGACGTGAGCGGTCAATTACGCCTGTGAGAGCACCATGGGATGAAAAGAAAATAAATCAAATCAGTAGTCCAATTTTAAGACCAAATACTAGATTTCAAGCCGGTAGATCAGCGATGAGTGTACAATCAAATGGACAGGTAAATAATCCTCAATGCGAACATTGCAAAAAGTCTGGACACTACTCAAATCAATGTTGGTTCAAATATGGGAAAAATCCCAGCCCTAACAAGAGATTCACAGAAAACAAAAGGATCAGCAGTGATGTCGAATGCTATCGATGCGGAAAGAAAGGGCATATTAGCAGAAACTGTTTTACCAGATCAAGATCATCGTCAGCGTCACCTTCACCACAAAGGGACAAAGTGAATACAAATGGACAGACACAATGTCATTCGTGCAAGGGATACGGCCACATGGCGCGATCATGCCCAAGGAACTCAGAGAGATTCAGCAGACCTATTTTAAAGAAATCAATCAGATTTCAAGAAGATATGCCAAACACCAGTAACATGACATATGCTCAGAGAGAGGAATTTCAAGACAAAATGGAAAAGGAATTTCGAGAAATGCGACAGAAGCTGAACAAACTAGTGGCTAAATTCGAATCAGATGAAGAAACTGAATCTCATATGATAATTAGAACCGTGTCAGAAGGTGAGGGAAAACCTGCCCCGAAAGTGCGAAAGATCGCATCAGATGAGAATCCGACTGCACTGTTAGCCCGAGTTGAAAAATTGCTTGAGAAAATGGAAACTGACAACTCCCAGTTGAAACGATGGATCGCAGAACTCAGTGTGATGTCATTAACCCAAAGCGAACTAAAGAGAGCCATAAATTTATGTGCAAAGTTATTCAAAGGAAACAGAGATGATGAGATACTTAAGCAAATGCAAAAGTTTGGCAAGGCTTTGCGGTCAACAAGGGATTTAGATGATATCATAGTGGAAACGACGGGACTTGATAATGTGAAGTGCCAATTCCGTGTAAAGGCCTACGGACAAATCAAAGACCTAAAGGAGCGAATACTGCGTCAATACAGTGGATGGCAAGTGCAACTTAAATTTGAGAATCGATGTCTGGAAGACGAGGAGTACTTAGTAGATTGCGGTCTGATACCAGGCTGGAAAAATAAAGTAAAAGTTGTTAATGCTGTTAATACTTCGAATTCAGACAGACAAAATTGGGAAAAGATTCTAGCAGATTTACAGGATACCCTGTATGCAGGGAATAGAGATAAAATTAATGCGAGTATCGACTTCATAATGAGCATCGAAATGGATCGAGACATGAAAGAAGGGTTGTTTGAATGCATCGTACCGTATACGAATAAACCGACGAGTTATCAGGCAAAGTTAAAAGAGGTAATTCGAAAACTAGGACATGATTATGAGGCGGCAGACGATAGTGCGAAGTCTTTGATAATAGCGTTAAATATTGCGGATCAAAGGATTGAATATTATCAGGAACATTGGAGTGTAAAAGCAAAGAAAATACGACAAAAAGCAGCGGAGATATTAGGTAATGACGGAATTATCGTGTTGACGTTCAAAGGACGAGAATTGGATGATGACGAATATTTGTTAAACTACGGATGTAACCCAAATTGTATTAATAATGTGTACGCAACAAAACAAAGTGGTTAAATGGAAGAAGATGCAGTAATAGTACCGTTTTGGCCTCTGTATGAGGAAGTGGACAATGATAATGTAGAGATTAAAACTGAAGTTGTAGATGACCCAGGAGAAATTGATCAAGAAATTAATGAATTGCAGAGATTAGAAACAATGGAAAATGAGGAAATGAGATCAGAAAATGAAGTTACAAGGGATGTTGAGGAAAGGAGCACCAATAATAGGATACTACCGAGCATAGATGAGATGAAAAGTGAAGAGAACTTTGTTGAGACGAAAAATGACATTGCGATATGTGGGATAAAACAGAATGATGCGGAAATTGAATCTTTGAGTTTAGAGGAATCAAGCGAAACTGAGCGTTTAGATGAATCAAGCGAAACTGAGCGAATATTAAAAAGTTTAGTAACGGAATTGTATTTGTTAGATGAAACTGAAACAGAAGATGATATTTCGGAGGGGGAGAAAAGAGTTGTAAAAAGATTGGCAACGGAATTAAAGAGGAGATTACCGTCGATAATCAAAAGAAATTATGAAGAAAAGGAATTTTGTGAGGAAGCAGTAATTGAGGACTTAACACGAACTGAGTTAGATCGAGATGTAATATTGACAGTGCTAGCCTATATAATATTGGAGATTGGTACTTATGGTTATCTGGAAAGTGACAATTCAAAATCATTGATAAAGAAAGCTACTGAAATGACGAATAAATATTTGATGAAGTGGATCGCAAACAATGGCGGATGGGAAGAGTTAATACAAAAGGCTGAGAGCCCAAAAACAGAGATAGTGAGGAAAAAGGGAAAACTTGCATTTCCATGGTTGATGATTTCTATTATTATGTTATTGGGAATAATAAATACGACGAATTCATTGGTGGCATATGACTGCTCCCAAACCGAAATGGGAAGAGTATACTCGTTGGTAAACGTAGCAGAGTGTTCGGATGCATATCCAGTAAAATTTAAAGTGACAAATCCAGTAAAATATCATGTATATCAAGAATCGGGGTTTCGAAGATCAAAGGTGAGAGAGTGTACAGTGAAACGAACTACTTTTGTATTTTATTGTGGAAAATGGAGCCACTCATCGATGGTGAAAATGCAATCGATACCTAGACCGATAGAAATAATTCCGGAGAATTGTTTGGCAGCCTTTCAAACAGGACAGTTGAAAATTAATGCAGATATCAAACTACAAGCAAAGCTTAACCACAAAATCCGTGAGACTGTAACCGTGCGAGGGATAATAAAGTCGAATGGTGATTGCCAAGGAGAGCCATACAAAGTAGACGATGCTATAATTGACAAAGCCGTGGTTGTAGAAGAGTACATGTCAGAATTAAGAGAATTTGATGGATCATTTGATGATGATACTGGTAAACTACAAAACACATCCATTCTGCAACATGAAACAATCTAGCTGTCAGACAGGAGAATCAATTTTGGTGTACGATGTCGATACCAAAAAGTGCAATTTAGTGCAATTGAAGTCAATGAGTTTTAAAGAAATAACGGGAGAACAGATCAGGGAAAAGCCCGAGAAAATAAGAATGGATCCAGCAACGAGTATAACAACAAGAATCACACCTCTACGGATGAAAGATACTCCAACAGTGTTAATGTCAACCTCAGAGGAAGACGGGATGCGATTCCTGAGAAAAGAAACTAAAACAAAGTGTGGACAAAATGTCTATGAGACAAATTATAAAGGTATATATGTATCTCAGAAAATGATTATAGAGGCCCAAACAAACATACATGCCGGAGATATCAAGTTGACAAATTACTTTAATAACAAAATAGATTATTTATTTCACTTTGGTCAAAATACTGTTGAAAATGTGTACCGAGAAGTTATTATAAATGATTGCAATCTCAACAAAGAAATACTCCGAAATCGGATGGCAATGGCTATAACCAATCCTAATTTGGTAGCACCAATGTTAATTGCAGAAAATGGGGTGTTTGCCAGAATTTTCGGTGAAGCACTATATAGCTATAAATGTAAAGCGGTACCAGTTAAACTGACAAAGTATGACCAATGCACCAACGAGTTACCAGTGAATTTAAATGGAAAGTTGCGATTTATGGAGCCTGTAACACGAATCTTACTGGAAGAGGACGTGAAACCGAAAGTATTACAGTGTAATAGATTGTTGGCACCACTATACAGACTAACACCAGAATCTTGGATTGCATTACCAGATCATCGAGAAGTAAAGACACCGGAAAACTTAGAATTGACAGAATTACAATATCTGGTAAATTTTACGTCATTAGAGAAATTATCGCAAAGTGGAATTTACTCGAACGAAGACATTGAGGAAGCCCGCAGAAACTTGTTATTTCCATCAAAGAAAGAAAGAGTAATAATGGAGATGGTAGATACAATTCTCCCAAGCGGAAGTGGGAAGGTAAATTACGAGTATTTGTTAACTCCAGATCATTACAAGAAAGCGACGTATAATACAATGAAAAAGATCTGGGGAAAGTTTATGTTCATTGGACAAGCGTGTGCCGGATTGATTGGAATTTATGTAATATGTGTTGTAATCAAAGTAATAATATCGCAGGTCCTATCAACACACAGATTATACGCGATCACAGGTTGGTCGTGGAAATTAGTAATTGGTTGCATACCATTATTGGCTAGATTCTTCATTACTCATCATCAATATCAGGAGTTGGAGATACTCAAAGCGCGAATATTAAAGACGAAAAAGGTGAGCTACGCTAGTACAACCCCTTCAAGGGACGAGAATAATGACAATGACAACGAGGGTGATAGTGCACCGTTATATGTTGACAATCAAGAACTAAGTGGAATGAATAAAGAAGCGTTGAGAACCTATCAAATCTTAAAAGAGCCACTGTTAAATGCGAGTAGCGTAGACACGTTTACAAAATTGTGTATACCAAAATCGTTTATGCAACCAGCACCAGTATATCCAGTTGATCGATTACGAGAGATGAAACCAGTAGAAAATATCGCATTACAATGTGAAGGAATGGTAGGAGAGAGAATCGAGCCTTCTAGCGCAGAGATCGAGAGAAAGAATATGTTAGGCTTACCATGCAACTACTCAATGATGACATTAACAAAAAGAGGAAAGCAACCCCGAATATTTATACAAATGAACAAACATAAAGTAGAAGCTTTGGTTGATTCGGGATCTAGTCACACAATAATATCGGAAAATGTATTAAACGTGAAGGAGAAAATGCAAATAAAGCCTACCGACGAAATAGTGAGGTCATTATCAAAAAATGAATTAAACATAATTGGACAACTTAACGTCATATTCCATATTGGAGACCGAATAATAGCGCACAATGCGCTCATAATGAAGGGAAGCCCAGTACGATGTCTGATCGGTATGGATATATTAGAGCAGCTGGACGGAGTCTCACTTGATTTAAAGACTGGTAATTTGATAGCAGGAGAAACAGGAAAAATAATTCACAGGGCCGGTGAAGTGTTTGTGAATCAGACATTGACAATACCACCACAATCGGAGATGGTATATTGTGCAAATACCATGAGTGTGGATAATGGTGATTTTATATTCGAACCAAATCAAACGCTAGTCGAAAAATATGATTTTACCGATATGTGACGAAGTTGTCAAAGTGGAAAATCAGATAGTACCAGTCCATATAACGAATAGCAGTAAGAAACCGGTTCAGCTACACCCAAAAACAAAATTGGGAAAATTATCGAAAATGTCTGTTGAAACAAATTGTAAAATACCAAGAAACGTCAAGGTGTACAAGGAGCCTGAAGTGGTAAGCAATGATTTAAATGAGATGCAGAAAAAGGAATTCACAAAACTGCTGAGAAAATACCGAGATATCTTTGCCAAACACGAATATGATTTAGGTCTAACCAATGTAATTGAGCATGAAATACCGTTATTAGACGAAACTCCAATAAAAATAAAGCCATACAGAATCCCCTACGTTCATCAAGATGAAAGTGATAGACAGATTACAGCAATGAAGGAATTTGGAATAATTCGAGATAGTGCGTCACCATTCTCCTCATCAATAGTGATAGTTAAGAAAAAAGATGGAGACTTACGATTTTGCGTAGATTATCGGAAGCTAAATCAAGTTACGAGGAAAGACACTTATCCAATTCCAGTACCCAAGAAATGTTCGATCAAATGGGAGAGGCACGATATTTCACAGTTATTGATTTAAACAAATGGTACAATCAATTTAGGGTAAAAGAGGAAGATAGAGGAAAGACGGCGTTCTCGGATGGCAAAGGACTGTATGAGTTCAATGTGTTACCATTTGGATTAACAGGAGCCCCAGCTACATTCCAACGAGGAATGAATTATGTGTTACGAGGTATTCGACATGCATTGGTATATATCGACGATATAATAATATTTTCAAATGATTTCGAAGAACACTTGAAAGATGTAGAAACTGTATTTAAACGGCTCAAAAGTGCAAAATTAAAAATCAAACCATCGAAATGTGAATGGGGCAAAGCAAAAGTGATTTATGTAGGACATATAATATCACGGCGAGGGTTACAAACTAATCCAGATAACATCAAAAAGGTGGAAGAGTACCCAGTACCAAAAGATGCCGATGAGGTTAGACAATTTTTAGGTTTGGCGAGCTATTACAGAAAATTTATAAAAGATTTCTCTCACATCGCACAACCATTGAATACGTTACTAAAGAAAAACAATAAATTTATTTGGGGACAAATGCAACAAAACGCTTTCAATACATTAAAAGAGAAATTAGTAACAACTCCTATATTAAGATGTCCAGATTTTACAAAACAATTTATCTTGATGACGGATGCAAGCAACGTTGCATTGGGTGCGTGTTAGGACAAAAATTTGAAGGTGAAAAGGACCACGTAATAGCCTATGCAAGCCGATCACTGAGGCCTCACGAGAAAAACTACTCAACGATTGAAAAGGAAACGTTAGCGTTAGTGTATGGAATTACTACTTTTAGACAATATTTATTGGGCAGAAAATTTACTGTTTATACAGATCATAATCCATTACAGTGGTTAATGAAACACAGAGATTCAGCCAGTAAATTAATACGATGGTCGATTGCCCTCCAAGAATACGACTTTGAGATTAAATATCGGACAGGTAAAGCTAACGCGAACGCAGATGCAATGTCAAGAATCCCAGAAAATAATAGTGAGGGGACACCTGAAAAAGTGGAAGGTACTATATTCGCTGCAATCAAAGCTGTTAATAATATGTCTGAACTTCAAAATGATCAGGAAAACGATAGTGAATTAAAACAATTTATGGAACAAGCGGTCAAAATAAGAAAAGAACAAGACTGGAAACGACTTACAGATGCAAACAGCAAATATGTAATTCATAATGGAATACTTAAATTTTGGAAAAATGGGGAAGCATTAATTATTATACCAGCCAAGCACAGAGACGCATTACTGATGCAGTATCATGATGGAGCGTTGGGAGGTCATTTGTCAACGCGCAAGACGCTATCGAGATTAAAATTGAAATACTTTTGGCCAACAATGGAACAAGACGTGAAAAATTGGTGTAACAGTTGCAAAGTATGCATCACCCGCAGAAATACTGGTAAAAAGATTAAAGTACCATTAAAACCGATGCCAGTACCCGCAGCACCAATGGAGATGACGGCAATGGATATTCTGGGACCATTACCGGAAACAACAAAAGGAAACAAATACATTGTTGTTTTTTGTGACTATTTTACCAAATGGCCAGAAGCATACGCTATTCCAAACCAAAAAGCAGACACGATTGCTAGAATATTTGTGGAAAACATAATATTTCGCTATGGTACTCCAAAGAAATTGTTAACTGATCAAGGAAAGAACTTTCAAAGCGAAATGTTCAAATCAATCACAGACCTATTTGGAATTTGGAAATTGAATACGTCACCATATCATCCACAAACGGATGGATTAGTGGAACGATTTAATGGGACACTGATAAATATGATCTCGTCATATGTGAATCGAAAACAGAAAGATTGGGACGACTTCATAAAGCCGTGTCTATTTGCCTACAGAAATGCAGTAAATCAAAGTACAGGAGAGACCCCTTTTTACTTGATGTATTTAAGGAAAAATAATATGCCGATTGATCTCAAATTCCAACCACCAATTTCTCAATATATGGAGATACCCGATTATAAAGCATTGATGCAAGAAAAAATGCAGTCAGTATGGACTAAAGCCGATTTGACAATAAAGCATAACCAAGAGAAATATAAAGAAACCTACGATAAAAAAGCACATGCGCATGGCATAAAGATTGGAGATCTAGTGTATCTGAACAGGCCGGAACCTCTCAAAGGTTTATCGCCTAAATTGCAAAGACCATTTAAAGGACCCTACAAAGTGTGCGACACCACCGAAACCAATTTGAAGTTATTACCATTCAGGAGTAAAAAGGCTAACCCGATGATTGTGCATGCAAATCGATGTAAACTAGTGCCAGAGGAAGATGAATCTAGATACCCCTTAAGGTCCAAGCAGAATAAAGTAACGGGTCAAACAAAATTGAAACAGAAATTCACGAAAAATCCAACACCAGTCAGCTACCTCAATAAGATATTATATGTAGCAATAATGCTGATGTTAGTAACAGTTGCGAGCGGCAAAAAGATTGACTTACCATATGCGGTAAGCAAAATCCGAGGAATGGAGAAAATACATATATATTCCACTCTAACAAATATAGTATGGAGCTGTAAATGCGAGATCGCAGACCAAATAGAAATTATTGATTTACTAGACAATACGGCACCAGTGGTAGAACTGAATTATGATAAAGATATATTTGCGGTACGAAAGTTAAAGCCAAATTTCAAATACCAATGGCTGTTGAGACAGAACATGTCAAAGTGGTACACGCAAATTCCGATAGAAGTGCACACAAAGAGATGCGAAACTTGATCGAAATAGAACCAGAGATAAATGGAATCAATATATATTGGAAGCCAGTGGACTTGGTGAAAGTGCGAATCACATTTCAAGGGTTAAATGTCGACACCCTTAACTCGCGAAAATCAGTTATCCGCTACGAGAAATTGAAAATGAATCAAAATTATTCAGTTAATGCAAACTACTACGAGAACATATGCCTCGAAAATGGAACGGTAGTGAGAAACCAATGGTCACGATTTAAGAGTGAGACCCAGTCTATCTATCTCAGAGACGAGTCAAATCGTATAACCCTGAGTGTTGGAAATGGACCGGTAACGATATATAGAAAATCAGGAAATGATGAAAGAGTTGTTATTATCTACAAACAAAAAACCCTGACTATATTAGATGCCGGTAATCATTTTTTTACACTTTACACTTCTGATTTAGAGACGGCATGGGAATTAACAGTTAAATATCAGCGATGGATAACCGAACCAGGTGGATGGCAAACAGTTTTCGTGGAAGTCAAGACAATCAATGAATCGAAACGAAAATCAGATACAACCACATCACCTTTCCAATTACCGACCCAAGAGACGACAAAACCTAACTCAAATAAACTAATGATGATAAATTCGGATTTGACAGTCAACTATTGTGAATATCTCATTTACATTTTAATAACAGGTTTTCTCATCTTATCAATAACATTCATAATCATCACCATTTTGATATGTGTAAAGGAGAGACAACTAACTATCCTTCAACCACCATCATATTCATTCGTCTCTCTTT